>CACVCL010027855.1:70000-128504 GCA_902729485.2 Mus minutoides | reverse complement strand
TGTCCCATTTACCTGGGAACTTTATACTTACTCTGCCTCGTCCCTTACTGGGAACCTTATTGTCTCTTACTCGAGAACCTTATTGTCTCTTACCTGAGAACCTTATTGTCTCTTACCCGAGAACTTTCTCTTGTCCCATTTACCTGGGAACTTTACTGAGGTTTATCTTCTTCTGACCTTTTGTTTCTTTACTTTTGAGATGATATCCTTTATCATCTAGGTGCTATCGCTCCCTCTCATTTTTAACAGCCTCCTCATCTACCTCCTCTTCTGAAGAGGAGTCGAGGTTGGAAAGCTGCAATTCCTTGAGAGAGGGGTAAATCCCCTTTTCTACTTCCCCCTTAATATTTAATAGGTTCTAGCCTCCCTTTTGCTGTCTAGGGAAGCATAACCTCTCTAAAATATTCCGGGAAGCTTACCTGTACCACCACTCCTAGCTGATGAGTTCTGATCCCACGAAGATAATCTTCTTCAGTTCCTGAAGAGTTCCCACGAAGATCTTCTTCAGATCCCACGAAGATCTTCTTAAGATCCCACGAAGATCTTCTTCAGTTCCCACGAAGATCTTCTTCAGTTCCCACGAAGATCTTCTTCAGTTCCCACGAAGATCTTCTTCAGTTCCCACGAAGATCTTCTTCAGATCATCTTCGGTTCCCGGGTTTCGGCACCGCTTGCAGCGCGCCTCCCTGCCTCCTCCTTCGAGCAGCAAGAAAGACACGCCACCACCGGGATCTTCTCAGTCAGCTTTATTCAGGAGCACCTTGATAGTTGATTCCTGGGACCCAGAACAGCAGCGGAGCTGCTGCTTTTATACACTCCCAGGGAAGGGGGGGGGTGTCGTAGTGGATGTGGATTGGTGAACCAAGCCATACCCATTAGCATATTGCCCATTCATTGGTGTCACAGCCAAACCTCATTAGCATATTGCCCATTCGGGAGGGGCTATTGCTTGAGGAGGGCCTGAACAGAGAGCCTGGGTTTTCCGGAGCAACTGCCATTCCTGAGCAACTGCCATTCCTGAGCAACTGCCATTTCAGAGCAACTGCCATTCCTGAGCAACTGCCATTCCTGAGCAACTGCCATTCCGGAGCAACTGCCGCTCCCTACACTACATATACAGCTTCTGCTACATACACAGCTACATATGTAGCTAGAGACACAAGCTCTGGGGGTACTCCTTAGTTCATATTGTTGTTCCACCTATAGGGATGCAGAACCCTTCAGCTCCTTGAGTACTTTCTCTAGATCCTCCATTGGGGGCCCTGTGTTCCATCCTATAGATGACTGTGAGCATCCACTTCTGTTTTGCCAGGCACTGACAAAGCCTCACTGGAGACAGCTATATCAGGTTCCTTTTAGCAAAATCTTTCTGGCATATACAGTAGTGTCTGCATTTGGTGGCTGATTACTGGATGGAACCCCGGGTAGGGCAGTCTCTGGATCTTCCATCTTATCATCTTAGCTTCAAACTTTGTCTCTGCACCTTCTTCCATGGATATTTTATTCCCTATTCTAAAGAAGAATGAAGTATCCACGCATTGGTCTTCCTTCTTGATTTATCTTGTGTTTTGGAACTTGTATTTTAGGTATTCTAGGTTTCTGGGCTAATATCCACTTATCAGTGAGTGCATATCAAGTGACTTCACTTGTGATTGGGTTACCTCACTCAGGATGATATCCTCCAGATACATCCATTTGCCCAAGAATTTCCTAAATTCATTGTTTTTAATAGCAGAGTAGTACTCCATTGTGTAAATGTACCACATTTTCTGTATCCATTCCTCTGTTGAGGGACATCTGGGTTCTTTCCAGTTTTTCTCTCTTATAAATAGGGCTGCTATGAATATAGTGGAGAATGTGTGCTTATTTTCAGTTGGAACATTTTCTGGGTATATGCCCAGGAGAGGTATTGCTGAATCTACCAGTAATACTATATCTAGTTTTCTGAGGAGCCACCAGACTGATTTCAATAGTGCTTGTACCAGCTTGCAATCCAACCTGCAATGGAGGAGTGTTCCCCTTTCCCCACATCCTCACCAGCATCTGTTGTCACCCTGGCCAGCATCTGTTGTCACCTGACTTTTTGATTCTAGAGATTCTGACTGGTGTAAGGTGGAATCTCAGTGTTGTTTTGATTTGCATTTCCCTGATGATAAAGGATGTTGAACATTTTTTCAAGTGCTTATCAGTTGAGAATTATTTGTTTAGCTCTGCACCCCATTTTTAATGGGGTTCTTTGAATTTCTGGAGTTCAGGTTCTTGAGCTCTTTGTATATTTTGGATATTAGTCCACTATCAGATTTAGGGCTGGTAAATATTCTTTCCCAATCTGTTGGTGGCCTTTTTCTCTTATTGGCTGTCCCTTTTGCCCTACAGAAGCTTTGCAATTTTATGAGGTCCCATTTGTCAATTCTTGATTTTATAGCAAAAGCCATTGCTGTTCTGTTTAGGAATTTTTCCCCTGTGCCCACATCTTCCAGGCTTTTCCCCACTCTCTCCTCTATAAATTTCAGTGTCTCTGCTTTTATGTGGAGGTCTTTGATCCACTTAGATTTGAGCTTTGCACAAGCAGTTAAGAACTGATCAATTCCCATTCTTCTACAAGATAACTGCCAGTTGTGCCAACACCATTTGTTGAAAATGTTGTCTTTTTTTTCCACTGGATGGTTTTAGGTCCCTTGTCAAAGATCAGATGACCATAGGTGTGTGGGTTCATTTCTGGTTCTTCAATTCTATTCCATTGATCTACCTATCTGTCCCTGTACCAGTACCATGCAGTTTTTATCACAATTGCTCTGTAGTACAGCTTGAGATCAGGCATGGTGATTCCCCCAGAGGTTCTTATATTGTTGAGAATTGTTTTTGCTATCCTAGTTTTTTGTTATTCCATATGAGTTTGCAAATTACCCTTTCCAACTCAGTGAAGAATTGAGTTAGAATTTTGATGGGGATTGCATTGAATATGTAGATTGCTTTAAGCAGAGTAGCTATTTTGACTATATTAATCCTGCAAATCAATGAGCATGGGAGATCTTTCCATCTTTTGAGATCTTCTTCAATTTCTTTCTTCAGAGACTTGAAGTTCTTGTCATACATCTTCCTTAGTTAAAGTCACACCAAGGTGTTTTATATTATTTGTGACTATTGTGAAGGGTGTTGTTTCCCTAATTTCATTCTTATCCTGTTTATCCTTTTTGTAGAGAGTGGACACTGATTTGTTTGAGTTAATTTTATATCCAGCCAATTCACTGAAGTTGTTTATCAGGTTTAGGAGTTCCCAGGGGGAATTTTTAGGGTCACTTATATATACTGTCATATCAACTGTAAATAGTGATATTTTGAATTCTTCCTTTCCACTTTGTATCCCCTTGATCTCCTTTTGTTGTCGATTTGCTCTGGCTAGGACTTCAAGTACAATATTGAATAGGTAGGGAGAAAGTAGGCAGCCTTGTCTAGTCCCTGACTTTAGTGGGATTGTTTCCAGTTTCTCTACATTTAGTTTGATGTTGGCTACTGGTTTGCTGTATATTGCTTTTATTATGTTTAGGTATGGGCCTTGAATTCCTGATCTTTCCAAGACTTTTATCATGAATGGGTGTTGTATTTTGTCAAATGCTTTCTCAGCATCTAATGAGATAATCATGTGGTTTTTGTCTTTGAGTTTATTTATATAGTGGATTACGTTGATGGATTCCTGTATATTAAACCATCCCTGCATTCCTGAGATGAAGCCTACTTGTTCATGATGGATGATCATTTTGATATGTTCTTGGATTTGGTTAGCAAGAATTTTATTGATTATTTTTGCATCGATATTCATAAGGGAAATTGGTCTGAAGATCTCTATCTTTGTTGTGTCTTTATGTGGTTTAGGTATCAGAATAATCGTTGCTTCATAGAATGAATTGGGTAGAGTACCTTCTGTTTCTATTTTGTTGAATAGTTTGAGAAGAACTGGGATTAGGTCTTCTTTGAAGGTCTGATAGACTCTACTCTAAACCCATTTGGTGCTGGGCTTTTTTTGGTTGGGAGACTATTAATGAATGCTTCTATTTCTTTAGGGGAAATGGGTCTGTTAAGATTATTAATCTGATCTTGATTTAAATTTGGTACCTGGTATCTGTCTAGGAAGTTGTACATTTCATCCAGGTTTTTCAGTTTTGCTGAGTATAGCCTTTTGTAGTAGCATCTGATGATGTTTTGGATTTCCTCAGCATCTGTTGTTATGTCTCCTTTTTCATTTCTGATTTTGTTAATTAGGAAAATGTCCCTGTGCCCTCTAGGTAGTCTGGATAAGGGTTTATCTATCTTGTTGATTTTCTCAAAGAACCAGCTTCTGGTTTGGTTGATTCTTTGAATAGTTCTTTTTATTTCAACTTGGTTGATTTCAGCCCTAAGCTTGATAATTTCCTGCAGTCTACTCCTCTTGGGTGAATTTACTTCCTTTCCTTCTAGAGCTTCTATGTATGCTGTCAGACTGCTAGTGTATGCTCTCTTTAGTTTCTTTTTGGAGGAACTCAGGGCTATATGTTTTCCTTTTAGAACTGCTTTCATTGCATCCCATAAGTTTGGGTATGTTGTGGCTTCATTTTCATTAAACTCTAAAAACTCTTTAATTTCTTTCTTTATTTCTTCCTTGAACAAGGTATCATTGAGTATAGTGTTGTTCAGTTTCCATGTGTATGTTGATTTTCTATTATTTATGCTGCTATTGAAGATCACCCTTAGTCCATGGTGATCTGATAGGATGCATGGGATAATTTCAATACTTTTGTTTCTGTTGAGGCCTGTTTTGTGACGAATTATATGGTCAATTTTGGAGGAGGTACCATGAGGTGCTGAGAATAGGGTATATCCTTTTGTTTTAGAAGAAAATGTTCTGTAGATATCTGTTAAATTCATTTGTTTCATAACTTCTGTTAGTGTCCATGTGTCTCTGTTTAGTTTCTGTTTCCAGGATCTGTCTATTGGTGGCATTGGGGTGTTGAAGTCTCCCATTATCATTGTGTGACATGCAATGTGTGCTTTGAGCATTACTAAAGTTTCTTTTTTTTTTTTTTTTTTTAGTTTTTCGAGACAGGGTCTCTCTGTATAGCTCTGGCTGTCCTGGAACTCTCTTTGTAGACCAGGCTGGCCTCAAACTCAGAAATCCGCCTGCCTCTGCCTCCCGAGTGCTGGGATTAAAGGCATGCGCCACTATGCCCGGCTTAAAGTTTCTTTAATGAAGGTGGCTGTCCCTGCATTTGGACCATAGTCATTTAGAATTGAGATTTCATCTTGGTAGATTTTACCTTTGGTGAGTATGATGTGCCCCTCCTTGTCTTTTTTTATAACTTTAGGTTGGAAGTCAATTTTATTCGATATTAGAATGCCTACTCCAGCTTATTTCTTTGGACCATTTGTTTGAAAATTTGTTTTTCAGCCTTTCACTCTGATATAGTGTCTGTCTTTATATCTCAGGTGGGTTTCCTGTAAGCAGCAAAATGTTGGGTCCTGTTTGTATAGCCAGTCAGTTAGTTTATGTCTTTCTATTGGGGAATTGAGTCCATTGATGTTAAGAGAAATCAAAGAAAAGTAATTGTTGCTTCCTGTCATTTTTGTTGTTAAAGTTGGGAATCTGTTCTTGTGTCTGTCTTCTTTTAGATTTGTTGAAGGATTACTTTCTTCCTTTTTCTAGGGTGTAGTTTCCATCTTTGTGTTGGTGTTTTCCCTTTATTATCCTTTGAAGGGCTGGATTCATGGAAAGGTATTGTGTGAACTTGGTTTTTTCATGGAATACTTTGGTTTCTCCACCTATGGTAATTGAGAGTTTTGCTAGGTGTAGTAGCCTGGGCTGGCATGTGTGTTCTCTTAGTGTCTGTATAACATCTGTCCAGGATCTTCTGGCTTTCATAGTCTCTGGTGAGAAGTCTGGAGTGATTCTAATAGGCCTGCCTTTATATGATACTTGATCTTTTTCCCTTACTGCTTTTAATATTCTGTCTTTATTTAGTGCATTTGTTGTTCTGATTATCATGTGTTGGGAGGAATTTTTCTTGTCTCATCTATTTGGAGTTCTGTAGGCTTCTTGGATGTTCATGGGCATCTCTTTCTTTAGGTATGGCAGGTTTTCTTTTATACTTTTGTCAAAGATATTTCCTGGCCCTTTAAGTTGGAATTCTTCATTCTCATCTACTCCTATTATCCATAGGTTTGGTCTTCTTATTATGTCCTAGATTTCCTGGATGTTTTGAGTTAGGATCCTTTACATTTTGCATTTTCATTGATTGTTGTGTCCATGTTCCCTATGGAATCTTCTGTACCTGAGATTTTCTCTTCCATCTCTTGTATTCTGTTGCTGATGCTCACATCTATGTTTCCTGATTTCTTTCCTAAGCTTTCTATCTCCAGAGTTTTCTCCCTTGGGTTTTCTTCATCATTTCTACTTCCATTTTTAGATCTTGGATGATTTTGTTAAATTCCATCACCTGTTTGGTTGTGTTTTCCTGTAATTCTTTAAGGGATTTTTTTGTTTCTTCTACCTGTTTAGCAGTGCTTGCCTGTAGTTCTTTAAGAACTTCTACCTGTTTATCAGTGTTCTCCTGTGATTCCTTGAGGGATTTTTATGTTTCCTCTTTAAGGGCTTCCTTCTCCTTGTTTAGCAGTATTCTCCTGCAATTCCTTGAGGGATTTTTGTACTTCCTTTTTAAGGGCTTTTACCTGTTTAGCAGTGTTTTCCTGTATTTCATTTCTTTTTTTATTTTTTTAATTTGAGGATTTTTTCATTTACATTTCAAGTGTTATCCCAAAAGTCCCCTATACCCTCCCCCTGCCCTGCTCCCCTACCCTCCCCCTTTCACTACTTGGCCCTGGCATTCCCCTGTACTGGGGCATATATACATTGCTAGACCAAGGGCCTTTCTTCCCGAATAAAGGCCAACTAGGCCATCTTCTAATACATATGCAGCTAGAGACATGAGAGTGAGTTATTAATGCCCTTCTTAAAATCTACCACCATCATGAGATATGATTTTAAATCCTCATCTTGCTTTTCGGGTGTGTTGGGGTATCTAGGACTCATTGTGGTGGGTGTACTGGGTTCTGATGATGCCCAGTGTTCTTGGTTTCTGTTAGTAATATTCTTACATTTGCCTTTCACCACCTGGAAATCTCTGATGTTAATATTCGAGCTTTCTCTGGTTGGAGCTTGATCATCCTATTATTCTGTTAGCCTCTGTCAGCACTCCTGGGAGTCCAACTCTTACCCGAGTTCCAGTGGTCAGAGCACTCTCTGCTTGCAAGCTCTTCTCTTGCAGGGCAGGTGTCCAGCAGTCTAGAGCTCTGACCCACCTCCTGGTTTCTGAGGTCAGAATCCTCCCTGTAGGCTGAGTCTCCTCTGCCAAGGAATGTGGCCAGGGGCCTGGGTCTCAGCTCTGCCTCCTGGCTGAGGATGAAGGCCTGACAGGACCCTGACCAAGAAGCTCTGTTGCCTCTATTGCCCATGTGCTCCCAGATGATCAGGAGCTCCTGGGTGTGCTAGGGTTACCACAGCAAGGAGAGTCCTCTGGTGCCCCAGACTCCCTTGGCTGAGTTTACACAGAAGATGGTGAGGCTGGCCCCAGCCTCTGGTTGGGCGGGACTCCCTTGTCCCAGTTCCTGCCAGCACAAGACCCTCTGTGATTCCTGAAGGTGATGTAGTGTTCCACTCACCTGTGATCCTGAGGTGATACTGAGGTCCTGAGGTGGGCATGGAAGCACTCTGGAGCACTTCTGATGGGCTCAGAAGGAAGATGTCTGGGATCCTATCTGCCTTTTTAAGCATAAAAAAAATCACCATTCCCTTAATCTCCTTCTTTAGTAATCTTTTTAATATATTTTTGAATTCATATATTTAGATTTTCCCCCCATAGCTTTAAGAGCTGTCCTGAAGTTCCCAGCTTTTACCATTTTGCTGAGACATAGTCACACCCTCAACTCCTGTATGTGTTTCTAATTATCATGGAATCAGTATTGTTAACAAGGAGGACATTCCTAGGAAGCTAAGAGTTCTTTGCTGCTAGTATTGGTTTCAGAAAATATGTACATTATTGCACAAACAAGTCTTATGCCCACAGCAGCTATCAACACTTGTGAAGTCTCATACCAGGGCCCTCTTTCCCCCAGAGTTCTGGGATCAAAAGCAAACACCACAATGCCAAGCTCAATTCTGTCTTTTGTTTATGTCCTACATTAACACTGAATGAATATTTTCATCAAGAAATAATAATATCCATTTCAGAAAAGTGGTGGAAAGATTGTAAGAGCCAAATAAACAAGGAGTTGGCCTGAAGATTGTGTCTCCTAGAAATGCTTAGGAAGTTACACCCAAAAAGCCTCAACAACATGGCTTAGTAAACAAGACCTGACTAAGCATGGAATTATTAGATACACTAACATGGAAACAGGAAAATCTCACGTATGCTCTCCAACCCTAGTAAAAGAACTACAGAAAACTAAGGAATGTTGAGAGTGTGAAAAATAGTCTGGCCCATAAGAAAGAGATTTCTAATTGGTTTCTAAAACAAAATGGTTAGACCTGAAATCATGTATATATAAATGATATTATAAGGAGTGAACATGTTGCATTTACATAATTGCATTATAAAAGTGTGTGTGTGTGTGTGTGTGTGTGTAACAACAATTAAAGAAAACGAAGGTATCAATTTGAGAGGAAGAAAAGGAAGGTACATTGGTATGACTAAAGAGATGAAAGAAAAGGGGAAAATGATATAATTTATAATTTCAAAATTTAAAATGATGTTAAAAAGAATACTATCTTCTATGTACAGAATTTTTAAAGAATTTTAATGTTTTATTATAGAAATAATATTACTTGTTAAAGGCTGTACAGGAGAGGAAAATTGCATATGATAATGCAGGAAGTATGTCAGGCTGCATTGTCATATGTGTGGCATTATAAATTTCATATATTTAGACAAGATTGTCTAGTCAAGAAGACAGTTTTCAACAGCTAAAGTCAACTGAAGAACGGTCCCATTCTTAAAATACTAACAAAATTGTGTATAATCAAATATCATACTTGTATGTATCTACCATACTTTGTAAATATCTACCATACTTTGTATAGGTAGAGACACTATACAAATTATACTCCTGAGAAAAGAAGGTCAATGCAATGTATCCAAGTATATAGGATACTAGAGAGCATTGTCCAAGTATGAAATTAGTATCCTAAATGTGATGGCATGACCCTGATCTAGAAGCACTGGGAAATATGGGAGAATCTGTCATGGTAACAAATGGGGCATTTAACCCCATTTATTTAGCCAACTAAAAATCTAAGCTCCTTGTCTATTTTCAGCAAAAAAGAAATAAAAGTTGAAAAAAAAAAAAAAAGAATACTTTTAGTTACCCAATAAAATCAACATATTTTCTGTAGTGCATCCAGACAAGTTATTTCTCCTGTCAGCCTAACTATATAACAAATGCTGTATACTTAGGGGACACCACTGTCTTTTATGCCTCATAAGAACATTGTAGTGCTTAGAATGGCTCCCATAGGTTCATATAAATAAAGTACATTCTGAGTTTGTATTACCTCATTTAACAGAATACTTTCTAGTTCTATTCATTTTCTCTGGAAGTTTCAGTTTTGTTTCACACATGAAACAACTTCCATTATGTATAGACATGTTTTCATTTTCCATTCTCCATCAACAGACATCCATGTCCTTGCTGTGAACAATGCAGCCATAAGCATGGATGTGCAGGTGTCTCTATGGTAATACTCAGAATCTTTTGGATATGTGTGGAAAGTGGTATAGTTGAGTTTTAGGGTAGTTCCATTTATTTTTTTGTTTTTGTAAAATTCCATACTGACTTCCATAATGGCTGCACTAGGTTCCTCTCCCACCAGGAGCAGACAGAGATCTGTCTTCCCACACATCCTACCATTTGTTGTTTGATTTCTTGGTTTGGTATGGTATTTAAAAACTTCAGAAATCTCTTATAGAAGTCTATAATAAATTTATGTTTATGAAAATCAGCTCTATAGAAATTAGTATCTGTGGCTCTATTAGGTCACAGGGACTCTCTCCTGTCTGTACTAGAATAGCGATGGAATTATTGAGCCCAGCTCTAATGCCAGGTTTGGGCAAAAAAAAAAAAAAAAAAAAAAAAAAAAAAGAAATATGATTTGTATTAAAGATGTTGACTAAGTATGATTGGCTCTTACCCTGAGGTAGAGGTAACTTGAAGTGGAAAAATAATGGATTTCATCAAATTACAAAGGGTGATCAGTTGCCATTTTATTACCCTTAGGATATTTTAGTTAACATTACTTTTTAACAATTAAATTTAACTTTGAAGTTGTTTGTCACTTTTGCTTAAGAACAGGAAAAATTCCACTACTTATTTGCTTTTACAAATAGACTCAAAGTATTATACAAATTTCTACTCTTTAACTATTTTAATTATGAAGTCAGATGACTTAACTATAATCAAAGTTACTATAACACAAGCATTTTTCTAACCAGGAAATACTGTCTTAACTTCCCATGAACATTAAAATATATGCAAATCTTGTGGTAAGTCTCACAGAATGGGGATGACTCAATGATAGACAGTTTTCAGTTGAGTTTGTAGCCTGTTGTTTATTTCAAAAAGAAAGAAAGAAAGAAAGAAAGAAAGAAAGAAAGAAAGAAAGAAAGAAAGAAAGAAGAAAAGGTAAAGCTTTCTCTTCTCATTATACATTTTCACTTATGTTTAAGAATTACTGAAAAGCACTGGTAGCTGATTATGGGATGGATCCCCAGCTGCAGCATCACTGGTTGGTCCATCCTTTTGTTTCAGCTCCACCCACACTTGATCTCTGTAACTCCTTCATGTGTGCTTTGTTCTTAATTCTAGGAAGGGGCAAAGTGTCCACACTTTGATCTTCATTCTTCTTGAGTTTCATGTGTTTAGCAAATTGCATCTTGGGTAGTCTAGATTTCTGGGCTAATATTCACTTATCAGTGAGTACATGTTATGTGAGTTCTTTTGTGATTGGGTTACCTCACTCAGGATGATACCCTCCATATCCATCCATTTGCCTAGGAATTTCATGAATTCATTGTTTTTAATAGCTGAGTAGTACTCCATTGTGTAAATGTACCAAATTTTCTGTATCTATTCCTCTGTTGAGGGACATCTGGGTTCTTTCCAGCTTCTGGCTATTATGAATAAGGCTGCTATGAACATAGTGGAACATGTGTCCTTAATACCAGATGGAACATCTTCTGGATATATGCCCAGGAGAGGTATTGCAGGATCTTCCAGTAGTACTATGTTCAGTTTTCTGAGGGACCACTAGACTGATTTCCAGAGTGGTTGTACAAGCTTGCAGTCCCACCAACAATGGAGGAGTATTCCTCTTTCTCCACATCCACTCCAGCATCTGCTGTCACCTGAATTTTTTATCTTAGCCATTCTTACTGGTGTGAGGTGGAATCTCAGGGTCATTTTGATTTGCATTTCCCTGATGATTAAAAATGTTGAACCTTTTTTCAAGTGCTTCTCAGCCATTCGGTATTCCTCAGTTGAGAATTCTTTGTTTAACTCTGAGCCCCACTTTTTAATGGGGCTATTTGATTTTCTGGTGTCTACCTTCTTGAGTTCTTTACAAGTGCCTGGCAAACACAGAATTGGATGCTCATAGTCAGCTATTAGATGGAACACAGATTTCCCAAGGGAGGAGCTAGAGAAAGTACCCAAGGAGCTGAAGGGGTCTCCAACCCTATTGGTGGAAGAACAATATGAACTAACTAGTACTCAGAGCTCATGTCTCTAGCTGCATATATAGCAGAAGATGGCCTAGTTGGCCATCATTGGGAAGAGAGGTCCCTTGGTCATGCAAACTTTATTTGTCCCAGTACAGGGGAACACCAGTGCCAATATGTGGGAGTGGGTGGGTAGGGGAGCAGGGCGGGGGATGGGGAGGGTTTAGGGGACTTTTGGGATAACATTTGAAATGTAAATGAAGAAAATATCTAATAAAAAATGAAAAAAAAAGAATTACTAACAAGTGTTTAATTGGTTCTAAATACAAAACCTGTTGGAATTCTCCTTTCCTTGATGTTGTAGTTATAAAAGGTTTCTTTATTGGATATGACCACAACTTATTTCATTATTACATGTGTTTCTAAGTATTATACATATTGCATTTTTTAAACATAATTTTAATGATCAGAAATGTGGGCTTTTTGAAGTTTCACATCCATGTGGCTGAATTTAACTCTCCAAACAGCAGCATTATCACTAGCTTAGTTTATCAAATAACTCAAAATAATTGAAAATCATAAAAAATAATGCACAGAGATTAAATAATATATGATTGGACAACTAGAACATGAACTATTCTAAAACCAAGTACTTGTATCCTATTTTATTACACAACTGGTTTAGATAGAATTTTAAATTATTCAATATATTGCCTCTTTATAATGAAATTAAGTGTTGCTACTCATTTTATTTTATGTTAGAAGATGCACACACAGGAGTATTTGAAAGGGATAGGAAAGAGGGGAAGAAGAAGGTGTGTCTTTAGAGTTTACACAGCTGGGTTTATCTTATGACACTATAAAATAATTCACCGTATCCTCAGATATATTTTTTCCTCTTATTAGAGCTCAACACAAATCATCCTGCAAAGACAAGCCCTATTGTTCAAACCCTTATGTGTAAGGTCTTTTTCTTTTCTTGCTTGTTATTAAAGCAGTCTCACTAATCTACTAAAAGCCTATATCAAAGGTCTCATCTACCAATGTTACAGAATTGACAACTTCACCTCTATGCCTTTAGTAGATGATTCAAACATTCCCCTGTTACAACTGATCAGATTACAAATCTAACTTTACTGTCAGTCTTAAACTAGCCATGCACTGCATTTTTAATCACATCAAATGAGGAAGTGAATAAATTACTATAATAACCGAGAATATAAACTCCAAAATGCCTTAAAGCCAAAGCTCTATGCATTGTCTTTTAAACTTCATAAAATTCTGTTAAGGTTGGTAATAAAATCCTCACAATATAGATGACAACATTGAGAAATAAAATAGCCAGATAACTTTCAAACTTGCTTTGCTTATAACTAGAAAATCTTAGATGTAGCCTATGTTGGTCTAAAGTCAAACCTCTGCACTCTGAATGGGATTCATTGAACATTTATCTACACATAGACCTTACTCTTTCAACAAATGAATGTCCAAAAGAAACTTGAAAAATTAATAAAGCAATTAATAAGACGGGACTGTTTTGATCGTGTGATATCAGTATGACTGTCTGTGAAACAGATATATCTTGGGCTGAATCAGGATAGTTAAGTAGGAAATTACAGCAGGATTTCTAAGGTAAAATATGTTCATTCCTAAGTTTATTATTGAGCATATTCTTTGACATCTACACTATGCTATGTGGAAATAACTCTGTTTTTAAAGACTTGTGAGATATAAGTGTCACACCTAACAGGCAAGGAATGAACTTTTAAGTGGTCGCAAACAGACATGAAGTCAGATATTTTAGATGACAGGATAAATTTGAGCCACAAGAATGAGAGAATGTCATACAGAAGAAATGAATTTTAAGGGAAATTTGATAAAAAGGATAAAAATTGAATAGATCAGATGAAATAAAACACTGAAGGAAAATAGCAAAAGGAATAAGATGGGAAAGATACAGGAAAGGGGAAAGAGGAAAGGAAGAAATGGAAAGAATGAAAGGATAGACAAAGAGGAATGGAGAGGAAAGAAGGGGGAGGAGAGAAAAGAAAAGGAGGGGACAAGTAAGAAGGGCAAGGCAAAGAGGAAAGGGAAAGGGGGAAATGACAGGAAGGACACAGAAAGAAAAAACTGGAAGGAAAATTGCAAAAGAAAAGAACAGAACTCTCCTGAAACTCTGGGAAATGACTTTTCTTAATCGGTTCAAAGAGTTGAAGAAATCATTTTTTCATGGTTAAGTTATCTCAAGTGAAATGCATGTACAGGCTCAGAATTCTTACAGTCTTCTCTGTTTTCTTTGGACACAAGTTCTGGGGAGACCACAAAGCTGATCTCCTAATTTCATTTTATGGAAAGATATAGACACTAATTGGCCCCCTAAATTCAAAATAGGGCAGTATATTATTATATAGCATTACAAATATTTTCCACTTTCTATATTGAGTTTTCTATCAGTTTACATGATATGCTTTTTTTTTTAAATGAAACTTTTGCTTAGATTCTGTTTTTCTCATTGTGTCACATTGCAAAGCACATGTTCTGGTTAATTAGAATGCAAAAACTCCATCTTTATAGTTTTTTGTTGTTGTTGTTGCTTTGTCAAAGCTGAATTATCATTTTCTGAGCATGTAGCTGATCCAAATGTTTTCAGATTTGCAGCCATCCTAAATAAGTATGTTTGTAATAAAACACAAAGCTCGGAGGTTTTCACTTGAATTTTTCTGTTTGTGTGTAAAATTGGGATTGCTTTCAACATAATAGAAAATTATAGATGTGTGGAGGGAATCTGTACCCATCTGAATTTACTTTAGTCCAGACTTTATAGAAGATTAACATTCCATTTAATTTCTATATGACAGCTTTTCCCAAATGCTTTAAAAAATCACAGTTTCTCCTGCTGTCATTTTAGTTTATATAAGAAGCAATCTCACGTAAATTAAGAAAATATCTAATAAAAAATGAAAAAAAAAAAAAGAAGTAATCTCGCATGTGGCCAACTCACTTTACTTCCAACAACTGAACGAACAGCTCCTTATTTCAGAACTCAAGTGTTGTTTGTGGAAGTTGGAGAGTTATCTATGGGTTTGGCTATTGGTTAATTTTACTCATTGATTTTACTTGGTATGTATAAGTTGTGAATAAAAACACAGCTCAATTTCCCCAAAGAAAGGAAAGGATGATAAAATTCAAGAGAAGAAGATAAAATGCACATTTTTAGCTACTGTGATTGAACTGGCTAAAAGAAACATTTCTTCCTACACAATAGAAAGGCCTAGTGAGAACATGGGCATAGAACGTGAGATCTGTATCGAAGCAAGCAGACTGAAAGCTTTATTCTGCTGTGTGCCAGGTAACTTAAATACCTGTTGGGTCACACAGTGCCTAAGTTTTCGTTCTATCAAGTAGAAGTACATAGTAAAGGACAAATAAAATAAAGGACAAATCAGAGGAGAGATATATACAGGAAGACACAGATAAGTGAAGAAAAGTTTCCTGAAAATACCTCAGCATGCAGATATTGAAGAAGGACATCATGCCAGGTAGTTGAGTAACCCATCTAAAAGAGTAAACATGATGCTAGAGAAAAATTCCACAACAGAGAGGAATTTTCCTGTCCTCTGAGCAATGACACTGTATTAGCAATGACCCTGTATTAGTTGGACTACTCTACCACATTGTGCATTTATTCTGCTTCTATCATCATTCCATTTAGTTAATCAAACCTCCCTTTGAGTAAAGGAAAGGTCAGGAAGGGCCAGAAATTCATAAGACTGAAAAGCTCATAAGGTAGAGACAAGGGACTTCAATCCTGTACTGATTACAGCACAAAATCTTTGTGCCTAGCCCTATCCCTTGAGATCTCACTCCTGATAGTTGAAGGATCAGCTTTAGAACAAGGTTCCCACTTTCAGGAATCTTCTGAAGATGCTCGCTGTAGAAGTGAAGACCAGGATGGCAGATCACAGAATCATCGACAGTGGAGAGGCTAAAGGGAAAATTTGGGTTCTATTCAGGCAAGAATTATTTGTGAGACTGAATAAAGTCAAGGAGAGAAAGACAGGAAAGAATTCATTTTTACTTCTGTTAACCATGCTTCCACCTGCATCTAATTTAATTTCCTTTTTTAAAAAAATATATGTATTACTCAAGGTCATTGCCAAAAGCATTCTGCTTCTCTCCTTTGGACTTCAACTGTTTTCTCCTTACAGAATAATCTCCCTTCACGCCAATCCTACAAACCATGAAAATGAAATCTACTTGCCATGTTTTAAAAGTATCCGGAAACATTCCTTGTATATTCTAGGACTTATGCATCCCTAGCAGCTGAGAGCAGATCTTAACGAGCATTTACACAGCTACTTTTACCTTGCTTTTCACTTCAGATTTATGGGACAAGTATCGTGTCCTTTGAATCTCTTAAAAGTAATCTTATGTATTCTTATATATATAATCGGTGCTAAATCAAATTTGAATGTATTTAATAAAATAGACTCAGTTGCCTTTTAGGGAGTGCAATATACTACTTCATCTAATATTCTTTGTTCATTAATCAATTAATCCAAACTGGCTTATCAAATGATTCTAAAATAGCTCTATGATTCATGACCTCTATGTTTCTCTAGACCATTTCGGTGAGGGTGATGCTTGCAATAGAATTCACTGTTACTAAACAAACCCGACTATATAATTTACAACTTCCAGTTTACAGAGAATATTTGCCTAAGAATGTAAGAAAGTCATTGATCCAAGTATGGGGGTCTTCTAAAGATCTATCTATAAGCATGCTTTCTGCCTAGAAATGATTTTAACATTGTCTGGCTTTGAGTTTTAAATCTTTCCTTCACAAACACATGGACTGCTGGACTGCTCCTATTAGTCTCCATTACTGATAGGAGACCAAGATTGGAAGACAAGAGATCTGGGATAAGAGTTTATTGAATAAAGATATTTTGAGACGAAATTTTGAGAATGTATATGTCATTATCCTGATAGGACCCTCTCCTCCATATAATTGAACAAGAAATTCCAAATCTGTGTCACATAATTCAAGAATTGATGGCAGTTATTATTTAATTAAAAAACTAACTCTCACTATGTTGAATAGCTCTGATTACCAGTGTGATGGTGATTCCACAGAGTGACTATACCAGGAATACTCAATTACCTCATTTCTACTCAGGCAACACTTCCTTAAATGTATCTGAGATTCTGATTCCAACAATTTTGAGGCTGTTGCCACTCATTCTAGTCAGTACCTATTTTGTGACGTAAAGACCCTGATTCTCTTTCCCTTCTAATCTCGCTTCTTTCAAAAGCATTAAATTAACTTTTATGAAGGAAAAGAAAGAACCTGACTGAAGGCAGGGAGGTTAATTGACGCTATTGTTTCTGTGACATGGCACTATTCTACAAAGGGTGGTAATTTCATCAGATGGAATTCAAAACTTTAGGGAGAAAGAATTATGGCCTTTCAAGCACTCAAAATACCTTTTGAGATGTATGTGAAAAAGATAATTGAAGAATTTGGATTGTCCATTGAGAGGATGTGGGAAGAAGGTTTGAATCCAATCAAATATTGTTTTAAATAATAGGAGGTGAATTCTCAATAGAGCTGTGCACATTTTAAGAGGAGAAAAAGGTGTTACAATAAAAAAATTCTGCTTTCCTTAGAAATTTACTTTATTCTTTAGAAATGTAGATTTGTCTCCTGAAGTTCAAAATTGCAATGGTATTAGTGGTTAGATTGTTAGATAGGCCAAGCACAGGGAAATGTAATGAAACCTGCCATTTAGAAGGTGACCATCACATGGCTGAAAGTACATTTACTAATATAGAAATGTTATTTGATTCATTCCTGATAACATCCCTCAGAGACCTTACAGACCAGGAAATCAGAGCTTAAAGAAATCTGATATATATGTTCCATGGTCATGATATTAAAAGTGACAGCACCAAGATTATAAGTAAAGTTACTTTGACAAATACAAGCTTTGGCCTCCATAGCTCCAGACAAGGAATGATTTCTACTTTGGTTTTTACAGACAACAATGAATAAAATTTTAACCAGTAAAAGTTGACAGCATAGCCCATTATTAATATTTCGTTTACTTTTATTTGTATAATTAATTTCCTTAAAATTAATAACCAGTCAAACAGAGAATGTGATTTTCAACTGGATATGCTCCTCAAATTGATATTGGCATCCTCAGTGGCCATATGAAGTAACCTTTCTTTGAGGATATTTGTCACAACAGAGTTTGCTGCGACATTTCACTATCCAAAATATGCCTTTCACTTCCCCTGTCACTTCTGAAAATCACTTAGTTGCATCCCTACCCTAAGGTACAGTTTCAGAATTTCATCAAAGTGTTACAAAACTGGCCTAAATTTTGCTACCATATTGGTATAATATTGATGTTTATCATGTCAAATGCATGAAGCAATTTGGTGAAAGGTAGGTCTCTTAAAAGCATAGCCAATAAGAGAGAAGTCTATACGATTCTCTGAAAGAATTTGTTTAAGTGCATGAATGTGAGTGTAAATTAGAATAACTTTCTTGTAAAAGTTGGAGTTGGTAGAATACTAGGGCTAAACAACTTTCTAGTGAGGTTAAGACCAGCATATCAGCCTTAAAAGAATCAATTAGAACTGAGACAGCAGCTATGAAGAATGCAGGGTAAAACCTTCAAAGATAGAAGTTCTAAAAGATGAACATTAGATGGCTTTAAAACACTATAGTGTCGGTACTGTTTTTATTTGGAAGTTCTGTGTTTGTTTTTTCTAGTCAGATTCTCTCTCTTGACTAAAATGCATGACAAACTAAAAGCAAACCTCTGGTCTTTGCCTCCTTGGTGTTGTTATTATAGGCATTGGCCCTTGCACTTGGCAGTAATGTGGATTAGAAAAAGAAAAGGAAACAGACACATAAAGGTCTGCACAGATAGAACTGAATCTGGCTGCCTGAGATGCTAGCTAATTTCTCATCATGACTGTTATCCCAAATAGCTGTGGAAGACATGAAAGTCTTTGTGCTCACAGACAAGCACCAGTGGAACGTTAAACACACAGGGTTGTTCCTTCAAAGGAAAGAATGCATAATCTGTTATCCACCCAGAATGCTGAAAGGTTTACTAGAAATGCTTACTAGCCTGGCAACTTTTGTACTATCTCTGCAGCTAGAGAACGGACGGGACATCCCTTCAAACTTTTTCATAAACTTCATCTTCTTAGTCAATCTACAGAACGCTGTTCTATAGAAGGCATCACAGGTACTTTACAGAGAGTTTCAATGTAGTCACATGTGATCTTTATTTAGCTTACTTTGTTCCTCAAGAAGATTCTTTTTGTGGGCTTCATTGTACACATGGGATTGAGTTAATTAACACCAGGTAAGTTTACACCAAATGGTGCTCTGCTTAAATATGCCTGAAATAAACCATGCTGCATCAGATTTCCAAAGTTTGAACCAACACTAGCTATTGAGTCAGGTTGAAACAGACAACCTTCTTGTCTTCGTGGATATTTACTCTGCAGGCAGTGGTGGTGACAGAGACCCACAGAAACTGCAAATATAGAGAAATTGGATGTGCCTATTTTGCTGATAGTATTCATCAACTCTCAACCCTAGCTCCTATACCTGTCAGATGAGTGTTGTTTTAGAACTGATTGTGGATGTCCCTATTACAAGTATCACCAGTTTACGATAAAGTGGATATTTTATTCCTATGCTCATGCAGTATATTTCTGCAGAGTTGTATACTTCCTTGTGCTGGTGTGAGTCCTTTGGTTAATTAACAATATGAAGAGGAATCTGGAATGTGTTGTACACAGGTGGACTCACCTCTTGCCTATCTCTAGTTGTAAGAAAACGTATGCATTTAAACCCTTCCCTCAGACATCAGGTGGCAGATACCAGTTCTGCAAAATGCAGCAACTTAGCTTTCAGTATGGTAATGCCAGAGATGGTTGTGCCATTACAAATACAATGATTTCACTGTTTACCAATATAGTGGGCATGAATGGCATTGTATTACATTCTAAGGTGTTTTAAGAAAAAGATTATTATTATTGTGTGTGTGTGTGTGTGTGTGTGTGTGTGTGTGTGTGTGTATGTGTGAATTATACTAGTAGTTATAGACACAGATATATACAAGTCCATATAATTAAGAAAGTAACATAGCCTTTCAGCGTGAGGCTTAATTCCTACCAAGGTGGTAATATTAGCCAAGGTGGTAATATTAGCAAGCACTGTTGCATACACAAGGCTTTGTTCTCACCCCGTCTTGAATGCCATGGGGCCTGCAGACAATGGCACTCTGTGTCCTCAGGGAAGGTATTGAGCATCCTAATGTATTACTAGAAGTTGTAAAAGGACACAAAATATTTTCAAGCCTATGATATAATATTTAATGCTTTTCAGAACTATTTCAAACAAAATCCACCTTACAGTTCATTTGTTTTTCAGGTTAATGGCACATTTACTTTTATAGTCACACACACACACACACACACACACACACACACACACACACATTCTTTAGACATGTTAGAAAATAAACACGTGTGCTTGTCCTAGTTTTTATTTGCCGAAGGCAAGCCCACACTCACTTTTTCCTAGCCCCAATTTAGGTCACTGAACATGGCCCAGTCAGTCATCACAAAGGTCTTTTCTAGTAGCATGACTAGTCACAGAGGCCTGTCATTGGTGTTTCTGCCACATGTATTCACAAGGAAGCATACTGGAGGACTCACATTGTGACCATATAGATTCAGCACATAGTACTAAAATACTGCCATTATCAAACCATACAAGACATGTATATATAGAATATAAGACTAAAATACAGTGTCAGATAACCAGAGTAACAGTTGTTTATTGAGCATTTCTGAACTGCTAACCTTCCAGCTTCACGTTTGAAAGCTACCCTATACCACACATGCACAGCAATCTTACTTTCTTTTCCCATTCAGCAAATTAAGGGATTCCTAACTCAAGATCTGACTGCTCTGGATTTTGCTCTTTTATCAAACTGGTTGTAGGAAATCCAACTACAGTGCATGACTGGCAGTGACACAAATCCCCTTTCAATGTATGTCTACAAGTATTTCATCTTTGGCGCCCATTGATTGCTAAGTTCAAATCTAGCTTTTAATATAATTTCTTTCTGTGATTTATACCTGAGCTCCATACTGAATTCCAAGCACCTCTTATTGAAATATGATGTGGGCTGAGCGCACACGGCACAATATTGATTTGCACCAGCAACTCTGGTCAAGTAGCTTACTTCATTCATCTCAACAACTGGCAGTGTCTTTAAAGAAATCTAGTACTTATTGAATTTGTGTAAAGCTGTCTAGTGAACCCTCCTATAATTTCCTCTGTGTTGCATTATCTTACAAATACATTTGATGAACAGATTTTTAATAGATAATGAGTTTCATATTTTTCTCCTAGGGGTAGCAAACTCTGGTATGCAAATCAAACGTATATATTAAATATTTTAAAATAAAATATTTGAAACCAATATAAGATGGAACTTTATTTTTTTCTTTGACTTAACTACATTGTTTATGCTAGAAAAATATTTGAAACTCTAGGAAAAAATTTACCTAAAGTACAGATTTCTATATGGAATAAAGTCTTTGTGATCTAACCATCCAGTAAATTGGAAACTCAAGTACTCCCCTGTGACTCCATTAGGATTTGGAAGCAATCAGTCCTGAGCATTCTAGTATTTTTGGAATGTCCTTTTTTTATGTTTCTTGTTGCTGTTAATATGATGTTTCTTCACCCCTGTGGCTGGTAAGTTTTACAGCTTGGACTCATCTCAGGCAGTTTTGCTTATTTTGTTTTCCTGTTAACTTTTGGAGTGATTGGAGCAGCAGATGCCCCCTTGAGAATTGTTTCTATTACTCACCAGATGTGTTACTATTCTTGAGTTGATTTAATACAATTATTCTTGGGAAACACACATGTACACGTGCACACACACACACATATACAGAAACATTAAGACAGAAATTTCCACATTGGCTCCAAAGTCTTACAAGTTTTTCAAGCACACAGTTTCAGATTTGCAAAGTTTAAACTAAAGTGGAACTCAACCCCATTTTTAAAAGCAACCTAACCTAAAACTAGTGTTGGCGTTGTTTTTTCAATAGAGTTTTCCCTAACAGGGATGAGCCCCTCAGTTCAGTTGGCAAGCACATAAATTTAATATGAGTTCATTGGTAAATATAATTACAATAGTTGTTGAGCATCACTTGAAAGCATCACATAAGGCTGAAGTGACAGGTGCATAAAGTAGTGTCACAAATGTCCTTCTGATTATAAATCTGATGAGTTCGCTGCATATATACACGTCATACATCCTTGTATTAAAATCAGACAAATGGGCTGGGAGTTAAATCAGTGGGTAAAATTCCTACTACACAAGCTTAGATATGAGTTTTAATTCTCAGAACTCAAATAAAATCAGGCACAGTGACAGGGGTTTATAATCTCAAATCCACTAAGGAAAGATGAAAACAAACAAAAATGAATCTCCACAGGGCCCTTGTCATGATGCATACAACATCACACAGCAAAGAATTTAGCTGACAAAAAGTAAAGTGGAATGTAAAGAACAATGATAAGTGTTGTCCTATGTTGTCGTATGACCTTCACATGCATGCTGTGGCAAACATGTGCCCACATTCACACGAAAATTGTATTGCTCTCTCCCTCTCTCCCTCCCCCTCTTACCCTCTCTGTCACTGTCTCTCTCTCTCTCTCTCTCTCTCTCTCTCATCTCTATCTCTCCATAAAAAATATATACATAACCAGAGAACACAACGGGAGCAATATGCAACTGTCTCTGTTAATCAAGAACATTGTAGAGCAGGATGACACACAGTTCAGAACAAGCATACAAATAATTTGGTCGCCGTTTCAGTCAAAGTAAATCTTCTATTTTCTTAATCCGTATAAACTTACAAGATTTTTAAAATATATTTTAAAGTATATTAAAAAATATAAAGAAAGTAAGACAAAATACCGAACTAAAGATTTTCTGTTACTTAAAGGAAAATACTAAGAATCAGGTGGAAAATAGTGAGGATTCCTCTCCTGCTGGGCAGAAGAAAGGATGTCTTCTGCTCATTGCCTGCCTTAACCTTTCTTGCTAAAGATGAAGGAAAAAGCTGAAATTTAAAACTAGCAGAGAGTAAGGCTGATTTTGAAAGCCTATGTTGTACATAAGATTCCGATTTTTGGTCATTCCTAGTTACACTTCTTCATGGTAGCTGAGGTTTTGTTCTGCTTTGCTTTAATATTGTATTATACTATTTACTAGGAAAATTGGAAGCTGATAGAAATTACCTTTTTATTATGGTTTTCCTTAATTGAAATGAGTACCTGAGTGGAACCTGTGTCAAGTGGCTTTCATATTGAGTCACAGTTCTATGATTTAACAAATACTGAAGTTACGGCTGCCAGTGAGCATGTGAAGAGTGGTTTACAGTGAAGGACCACGGAAGAGTGCAGTAGCCTGACAAAGCTCACCTCCCTTATGGCAGGCTTCACTGCTTCTTAATATAGACTAGCTAACATGTTTTCAAGTTTAACTGGTTTAGTTGAATATATTCCCTACTTGATGCAAATTTGTAAAAGTGCATCCAATTCGCATACATAATCAATCTTTTCTTCTGCCAAGATGCTTATAAACAAACATCAAAATAGAGATGTGAGAGGATTAGCTGTGGCTCAGTCAACACTGAGTCTCCACTACAGTGAATCAGTAGTTACTCAGTAGAGGCTCTCCAGTGGTTCAGTCAGTTCTCACTCCCCATGTGCAACCGTAGAGTCTTAGTCACATTGCTGCTCATATTTTCTTTTCTGCATTATTCTTACTGTCCTAAGAATTCTGTTCATGGATATTTAAGGATCCTTATCTTAAAACAGCCAGTCTCTAGGTAAGTTTGATATTTTTCTTCTTCAAATGTTGAAAAGAATTAAAATCTAAACCTACTTAAAAAAAAAAAAAAATCTACTCGATTTTTTTTTTTTTTTAACCTGTAACATGAGTACTTCAAGTCAGGGATTTCAAAGAGAGTGGGGTGTTGCTGACAGGGCTTAGATTTTATGTCATTTCCAAGGAGACTGCCTCCAACAGCCTTTCTTAGCTTCTCAGACAGCTTGCAGCACAGTTTCCTCACATGAGTGCACCATTTCTTGTTCCAACTTCATGCTCTCTCCACTTTTTCCTCTCTCCCTATAAGGGTGGTTTTGAACACTAAAAGCTTTATCAAATTCACCCCCCCCCCGTGGCGAACAAGTGTATAGAGCTCTAAAGAAAGACTAGCCACTGCTGATGAAACAAAGGGATGCTTTCATAGAATTCCTGATTGTAAGCAACAGGAGGAAGACTGAATGGTGCTTGAGTGTGTGTTCCAGGGTTTCTCTTTTCTTTTCTTTTCTCTTTTCTTTTCTTTTCTTTTCTTTTCTTTTCTTTTCTTTTCTTTTCTCTTCTCTTCTCTTCTCTTCTTTTTTCTTTCTTTCTTTTGTTCTTTCTTTCTTTTTTTTAGTAAGCAAATAAATTTAATTGATATTTTTAAATCTTGTTCTAAAGAAAAGCACAGGTGCTGTAGATGTGATGTTGGAAAGACCCCCCCCACACACACTCACACACACACACACACACACACACACACACACACACACACACTCACACACACAACCAATATTTCAAGTCTCAGAGGTTTGACACCCAGGAAGGCATTATATTTTTTAATGTTTATTTTCTTTATTTACATTTCAAATGTTAGCCCCTTTCCTGGTTTCCTCCCTCTTGGAAACACCTTATCCTATCCTTCCTCCCCTGCTTCTATGAGGGTGTTCCTCCAACCACCCACCCATTCCCAACTCCCCACCCTTGATTCCCTTACACTGGGGCATCTATCAAACCTTCTTAGGACCAAGGACCTCTCCTCCCATGATTCATGGCAAGGCCATCCTCTGCTACATATGTAGATGGAGCCATGCGTACTCCTTAAACTACATGATCATTTCATTAGATGCTGAAAAGCATTTGACAAAATTTAGCATCCCTTCATGTTAAAAGTCTTGGAAAGATCAGGAATTCAAGGCCCATACCTAAACATAGTAAAAGTAATATACAGCAAACCAGGGTTTCTTAGGACCCATGTATTAACCAATGTGTGGTTCTATCCTCTCACTGTTTCTACTCAATTTCCATTCCACCATTTATTTCATTGCATAAAAGTTAAGTTCCATGATTACCTTAAGTTTACATACTAAGGCTTCTAATTAGGAGGAAAAGACAAAAAACAACAAGCAAACAAACAAAACCAAAAGCCAACAAAACAATCAGAATGAAAAAAAAAAAAAAAAAAAAGAATGAACAGGAAAAGAAAGATTGATTGATTTTGGTTTAGAAACAACCAAAATCAGCACTGGCCTATTGCAAAGGGCAGCAAGAGTTTGCTGAAGGGACCCTGATATAACTGTCTCATATGAGGCTATGACAGTGCCTGGCAAATACAAAAGTGGATGCTCACGGTTATCTATATGATGAAACACAGGGCCCCCAATGGAGAAGCTAGAGAAAGTACCCCAGAGCTGAAGGGGTCTGTGACCTTATAAGAGGAACAAAAATATGAACTAACCAGAACCCCCAGAGCTTCTGTCTCTAGCTCCATATGTAGCAGAAGATGGCCTAGTCGGCCATCTATGGGAAGAGCGGCCCCTTGATATTGCAAACTTTATATGCCCCAATACAGGAGAACACCAGGGTCAAGAAGTGGGAGTGGGTGGGTAGGGGAGCAGGGCAGGGGGGTGGGGTAGAGGGAACTTTTGGAATAGCATTTGAAATGTAAATGTAAACATTTTTCTAATAAAAAAAGAAAAAATAATAATTGGCCACAGCAATTTTTAGGGTATAATTTTAATATATTTTGAAAATATCCACCCTCTTGTCTTAGCTGTTTAGTTTTTCAATATTATTTGCTCCTCTAAATGGTACAAAAGTAAGGTTTACATTAGCCTGTCACATTCCAAATTAAAATTATTTTGAACACATTTTAAATGTGCAAGGAAAATGGTGGCAAATTAAATGAAAAATCTGGTAATTTTGAGGACAAACAGATTAAGCATTCAGAAATTATGCAAAGCTGTAGTGTTTACAGTGTGTTAGCAAATTACAAATTATCACAGAAGAGAGAAGCCAGAGGACAAACACCACAATTTTCTACAGGTTCATACAAATGATTTTGGAAAATGAAAAGAAAACTTAAATGAGAAAATAATGAAAACAGGAAAAGCATATTTTAGGAAACTCTTGCTCTGAGTTAAACAGCACAGAAATCAATGTTTTCTACAAGAAATAATAATGTTTTCCAAAAAACATGTTTTATTTACAGTTTTATTTAGCCTAACAAATAATATTCTGACATTGTACTATAATGCAAACTGTAATTTTACTAAAACACAGATATGGAATTTAAAATTAATTAATAGAGGTTGAAGAAGTGTTCCACTGGTTAATACTGCCAAGTGGGTAGGGAGCATGGCTTTTGGTGAGATTTGTTTCCAGTGATGCTGATGTCAGTGATTCTCAACCTTCCTAATGCTGTGACCCTTTAGTACAGTTCCTCGTGTTGTACTGATTCCCAATCATAAAGTTATTTTTGTTACTACTTTACAACAGTAATTTTCTTCTGTTATGAATTTCAAAGTAAATATCTATGTTTGTTATGGTCTTAGCCAACCCTTGTGAAAGTACCATTTGACAACCAAAGATTTTCAAACCCACAATTTGAGAACATTGCTTCTTATTCTTTGTTTTATTTGTCTTCTAGTATTGAATTTGAATTATTGACATACACACACTTTTGTAAAAGTTGGGACCCTAATGGCACCTGACAGCACATTACCTTAAGAAGCCAATCCAGTTTCCACATACTAATTCAAAAAGGGAACAAAGAAAATAAACCACATAATAATAAGCTGCAGCTATATTGTTAAATTATTAGACCTCTTCTTTATGAAACATGTAGTTAAGAAAAAACAAACATCATTGTATCATTTTTTTTACATAGTAAAGAAGTAATTTGTGGGTTTTGAAACATTAAAGAAATTATATAGAAACAGAGGCCAGGGAACTGCTTTCAGAAATGCCTCCTGCCTACAATAATAAAGATTTGAGTATTACTGGTACATCATTAGTGTGTCCATGCTCTGTCATTATTCCAGAAATGACAAAGAAACAAGCATGGTTTTTATGGTGTTGAAACTTTAGGCCAGTGAGCTGTTTTCATTATGGCACCCATCACAGATTATAGCACGAAGCTGGGACCTGGGAAAGAGATCCACTGGAATCTTTCCATTGTAGTCAGCCCCATGCAGCTAAGTGGATTGCAATTTGTCTTTGTTAAAGTTCCCAATTGGCAATATCCTTTGCCTCTAGAGTGCTGTGGTGAGTGCACTGCAGTGTGGGCTGGCTCCTAAGCTCCAGCCTATGCTCCCTGGTCTTTATTAAGTTGGCTTTCCTGACTCCCCACATCCCAAGACAAAAACATTATTTGTGATCATGATCTCCAGAGTGTACAGGGTGTAGTGTTAGCAGTGAACTTCCCACTGAATGACTAATTTCCTCATTTACCTTCAACATTGACCTTTGTATTTGCATAGGTAATAAATACTCTAACAAAATATGGCTAAAGTGGAGTTAATAAATATTAAACAGTAGCATATATATTCAACCTCTATTTTTCTGCATACGTTCTTGTCCCCTTAAATTAAACATTAATAACACTTACTCTTTTTTTTTTTTTTCCTATAAGGACAACATTTAATTGGGGCTGGCTACAGGTTCAGAGGTTCAGTCCATAATCATCATGGCAGGAGCATGGCAACATCCCAGCAGGCATGGTGCAGGTGGAGCTGAGAGTTCTACATCTTCATCTGAAGGCTGCTGTGAGGATACTGACTTCTAGGCAGCTAGGAGGGTACTAAAGCCAATGCAAAAAAAAAAAAAAGCTGGGCATAGTGGTGTAAGCCTTTAATCCCAGCATTCAGGAGGCAGAGGCAGGCGGATTTCTGAGTTTGAGGCCAGCCTGGTCTACAAAGTGAGTTCCAGGACAGCCAGGGCTATACAGAGAAACCCTGTCTTGAAAACCAAAAAAAAAAAAAAAAAAAAAAAAAAAAAAAAAAAAAAAAAAAAAAAAAAAAAAAAAAAAAAAAAAAAAAAGCCAATGCCCACAGTGACACACCTACTCCAATAAGGCCCCTCCCTAGGCCAAGCATATGCAAACCATTACATTCTACTTCCTGGCCCCCATAGACTTGTTCAAGCACAAGAGTCTACAGGGGCCATACCTAGCCATAGCATTATGAAAAATGCATTTAGTCCCAGTTCTAAAGCCCTCAGAGTCTATAGCAGGCTCAACGAGGTTAAAAGTCCAAAGTTCAAGGTCTCTTCTGAGATTCAGCCAATCACTGGTTGGACAGCTGTGGATGTGAAGTCCAAGAATCTAGTAGTTTCAGCTGATAGTCTGTAGAAGTAGGTTCCAACAGATGTGCTGGCAAGTAAGTGCAAGCAATCAAAAGAAGATGAGTCTTTTTTTCCCCCTATGTCCTTAATGTACGCCTCCAGCAGAAGGTGTGGCCCAAATTACCAAATCACCAAGCCTGGATTTGGGACTTGCTCGGGTTAGGGCTAGGGTTGTCACAGGCTGACCTTGAACTCAGAGATCTCCTTGCCTCAGTCTCCTTTCTCTCTGGAACTCAGCCAAATTGCCATGAGAAGAAAAACACCACATAAACTTAGCTCAGAAACAATGGTAACTCAATCTCTTGGCGCAACAACTAAAACCTTATATTGTAAGCCCTATTAAATCTGATTCCCCTGAAGGCAAATCCCAATGGATCCACCATGATACCAGGAAACTCTAGCAGCTACATCTTGCCCTTATGTTATCCAGGTTCCAAAAGCTCCAACACCTCCTGCTTTCTCAACACTTACTCTTTTGCTTGAAAATAAAATCAACAATCACCCACTATTAATTTTCTTTTTAGCCACTACATATATGTAATTCATCAAGAGGTCCTGTTGGCACTACATTGAACAGATAGTCAACATGCATCTACTTCTTTTCATTGCCAACTACTCTTTGATCTGAACAACCATTAGCTTTAAATATATTTTATTTCATATCCAAACATGCTCATAATATTTTACTCAAATCCAATCCACTTTACCTCCTCTACAATTCTACAGTTCTTTCCTCAGTACCCACAACAATTGTTACCAAATTCATGTTCTCTCTCTCTTTTTTTTTTTAAATGATCACTGAACCCATCTAATACTGTCAGTGTGTACATGGGAAGACTCTCATTGCCTACTCCTGAAGTCAAGTACTTCTCCATAACAAGCAGCTATTAATCACCAAAAGCTTCTCAAATAGAGTGGTGGAACCTCAAGAGATCCGTCAGCATCCATACTGGGATTTTACTGGTTAGATTTTGTGCCAGCCTTATGCACTGAGTAGCAACCATTGTGGATTCATGTATACATTTTTGTTGTCATACTTAGAAAACCTTATTTTAATTCAGATATTACTTGAGTTTCATGTGTTTAGTAAATTGTATCTTGGGTAGTCTAGGCTTCTGGGCTAATATCCACATATCAGTGAGTACATGTTATGTGAGTTCTTTTGTGATTGGGTCACCTCACTCAGGATGACAGCGTCCAGATCCATCCATTTGCCTAGAAATTTCATATATTCATTGTTTCTAATAGCTGAGTAGTACTCCATTGTGTAAATGTACCAATTTTTTTGTATCCATTCCTCTGTTGAGGGACATCTGGGTTCTTTCCAGCTTCTGGCTATTATGAATAAGGCTGATATGAACATAGTGGAACATGTGTCCTTATTACCAGATGAAACCTCTTCTGGATATATGCCCAGTAGAGATATTGCAGGATCTTCCAGTAGTACTATGTCCAATTTTCTGAGGAACCGCCAGACTGATTTCCAGAGTGGTTGAACGAGCTTGCAGTCCCACCAACAGTGGAGGAGTGTTCCCCTTTCTCCACATCCACGCCAGCATCTGCTGTCACCTGATTTTTTGATCTTAGCCATTCTTACTGGTGTGAGGTTTGGTTCTTATAGTCATTCTGCTGTGGCGATCTCAGAGGCTGCTCTATTCAGAGCTAAACACTCCAAAGTCTTGTATTCTCTGCACATTGAAATAGACTTGTTTGTGTTTCTGTACCAATTGTCCTCTACTCCAAAAAAAGCACATCTGATGAGAGTTAAGAGATGTACTATTCTTTGTAGAGAACATCACATTACTCTTTTAATTTGACAGAAAAAAAAAAAAATAGAAGGTCATCCCATAGAGCCTATGACCTAGTTAGACTCAGGCTTAGGATCTAGGGTCTGATCGGTGCAGCAGACTTTAAGTATAATCAACCGTGTTTGGCTACTCTCATATCATCTGTGCTATGATTGCACCAGTGGACATATATTTCCATGGCAATCTCTATGAGAGTTCTAAGGACTCACAACTGGCTAATACTGATGATTACTTTTGCCCTCTGGTAATTTATACAATGACTTTCAGCACTATGGAAGGTGCTCAGTTGGAAGGAAGCATCTCAGTTAGTACCAGCTTGGTTAATCCATGTCTTATGACTCAAGTTTCTGGTGTATTCAGCAACAAGGTCTTATCATCAAGGTTCACATGATAGCCGTGTACAATGACAATACCTTCTGACATCTGGGAGAGGGATTATTGGATCCCAGTGAGAAGCAAGTAGAAAAGAGGTAATTAATACCTAGAGCTGGGTATTTTATCCAAAATAATATGGTGTCTGGGGAGGCATTGTCTCATCATTATAAAGTAACTATATTTAAAAGCCTTCTATGTATGTTTAGAGTACATTTTAAGAATCCTTTAGAGTAGGTTGCCATATGGTATTTTCAAAGGTTTTTAGTGTTTGTTATATTTCCTCATAATTTCTTCTCCATGCTTCCCTCCTATTTCACCAGACTCAGTTTAATCCTTTCTATTCTGTTATTCTCCTATTCTATTCAATACCTAGTATTCTATTTTCCTTCCTTTGAACACCTTCTTTCCCACCCCAGTGGTTTTTTTCAATCTTTTATAATTACTACACTTCAAGCATAATGCCTGAATATTCAGACACATATGAGATGATATGACACATCTTTTTAGATTAACTCAAGATTATTATTTCCACATCCTCCCAATTATTTGATAATTTTATATTTCTTTACAGCTGGATAGTATTCTATTGTATATATGAGCCATATTTTGATTATTGATTCAGCTACCCATTGACATATAGGCTGTTTCATATTATTGGGTATTGTGAACAGAGCAGTAAGGGATTTGACTGACTTGATATCTCTGTAGCAGAATATTGTCAATTTGGAACAGACTGAGAGGGAGTAAAATTGGGTCATGTGGTAGCTGTTTCTTGCTTTTGGTAGAACCTCCACATCAAACTTCATTTCCAACAACAGTGAATACATTTCTTCTTTGTTGATCTTTTCAAAGAGCTATCTCTTCTTTTTTTTTTTTTTTGTTCTTTTTCTTTCATTTCTGTTTAATCATGTTCAGCCCTGATTTTTTTACTGTCTCTTTCTGTCAGTTATGTTTGTTTTTTCGAATTCTTTAAGTGTAAGAAAAAGTTATTAACATGAGAGCTCTCCATCTTTTTAATATAGGCACTTAATGCTTAGACTTTTCTCTGTGGGTTGCCTTCATTGTGTCCTGCAGATTTTGATAGGTTGTGTTTTCAGTTCTGTTCAACTCTAGGAATATTTAAAATGCCTGCTTGACTTCTCCAATCACTTGACTTTGATTCAACAGTATGCTGTAAAATCTCCATGAGTTTTTGGACTTTCTGTATTTTCCATTGCTGCTGATTAAGAGATTGAGTCCAGTGTGGTCAGATAGAGTACAAGATATTATTTCCGTTTTCCTATATTCATTCAGACCCATTTTATTTCTTGATGTGTGGTCAGTTTTGAAGAAATTTCTATAAGCTGCTGGAAGAATGTGTATTCCCTGGATGGAATGTTCTGTAGGACTGAATTCTCTGTCAGATCCATTAGATTTATGATGTTATTACCTTCAATGTTTCCTTATTTAATTTTTTGTTCAGATTACTTGTCTATTGGTGAGAGATGGTTACTGATGTCACCTGTTATGATTTTGTTGAATTTGATCTAATTTTTAAAAACTTCTCTTATGAATTTTATGAAAGTGGTAGATAGTTCTTTTTTGTTCCTTTCTGTATGAAAGGACTTTCTTTCTTTCTTTCTTTCTTTCTTTCTTTCTTTCTTTCTTTCTTTCTTTCTTTCTTTTTGCCTAGTTTTGTGAGGCACTAATTACTTTTGCCTTGAAGTTTGCTTTTGATAGTTCTTCGAGACCCTTAGGCTCTATGAAACTTTACAGAATGGTCTTATATGCCATCTATATTTTGGCCCCACTTACCTCTTCAATTTTATCATTATTATTCTCTTGGAATTTCTAAATACTAGTAATATTGGCTGTGTGTCTATTGCTTAGCTGTGAACTCCTGTCTTGCAAAGCTACCTTGCTCTGTATCATTCTGATCAGATTTCTGACAATCCAATTTAAGTATTTGCATGCCATGCCAAATTTCAGTAATTGAAATTATCTCATTTTCTTTGCCTGAAATTATCTCGTTCTCCTACATTTAGCTGAATATGCAGTTCCCCCCCCCGACTTCTTCATAGCATGGCATTGAAAGTAAGAGACATATATGTGTACTCTCTCTACCTCCTACATTGGGGACACTGTGTACTGCCCTATAGATGAATGTAGGAGCTAGAGAGAGTACCCAAGAGTTGTAGGGGTCTGCAACCCTATAGATGGAACAACAATATGAACTAATCAGAACCCCCAGAGCTCATGTCTCTAGCTGTATATGTTTTAGAAGATGGCCTAGTTGTCCATTATTCAGGAAGAAAGACCCTTGGTCTAGCAATGTTTATAGGCCCCAGTACAGGGGAATGCCAGGGCCAAGTAGCAGGAGAGGGAGGGTAAGGGAGCAGGGCGGGGGGAGGATATAGGGGACTTTTGGATAACACTTGAAATGTAAATGAAGAAACTCTCTAATAAAAAAAAAAAAAAAAGAGAGAGAGAAATATATGTGGTTATCATCCTCTCCGAGATTTCTACAATTGCACTGCAAGTGACAGTAGTGGCAATACATCTCTTCAATAAACAAAAGCATTCGCTAACCATATGATTAAATAAGAAGTCTTGAATAAATTATCCTTTATTAATTTTTAATTTCATAATAGTCTAATATTGTTTTTATTGGATTTATTGCATGGCTAAAGTATTTTTTATAATATAATGATGGAAGTGATTGAAGACAGATCAACTTTCATAATTCTTAAAATCTAAACTGAAAAGAATAAAAGAGGAGAATGAATGAAACTCCAATGTTCTTCAAATTCTTGAGGCATAAGACACCAAGAATGCCTGAATTTCAGTAATTGAAATTATCTCATTTTCTTTGAAATAAAGATCCAGATGAACAATTTGGCTTAAGTTTCCACATTTCCCTCTTTGAATCATTGTAGGACCTTGTAAAATTATGAAGTAGCTTTATTAGCTTTGAAAGAATATGGCAGATAATGCCTAAGACTATTTCACTCAGCCATGTGACTAGAAGAAGTAAATTTGACCAGATGTCATAGGAACAAAGTGTCAGGGAACATAACCTGCTGAAAAAGAGAAAGGTTGTGACAGAAACTTTGTCTCTGCTAATTATAATGAGTTCCTTAGCACTAAGCTTATTCATATAACTCCAGTTCAAGGTGATATGATGCCGTTTCTGGCATTGTAGGCAGTGTACATGTTGAACACACACACACACACACACACTTAAAAATAAATCTTAAAATAAAACAGAAATGTTGTATTGCTACATATGATCTCATACATTAAATTTGGGTGACTCCAGTCATACCCGCCTTTTGACATGTCTGGAACCCAAGATTTATAACTCAGCACCTCAATCATCAGAGAAGTCTTCTGGTACCCAACTATGAAAAATGACAAGACATGAATACACCTGAATAAAACATAAGATATAATCAAGTTACATTAGTGATAGTTCAAAATATGGACAAACACGTAGAATGAAGAGTAATTCCCAAAAGAACTCACATAACATGTACTCACTGATAAGTGGATATTAGCCCAGAAACCTAGACTACCCAAGATACAACTTACTAAACACATGAAACTCAAGAAGAATGAAGATCAAAATGTTGACACTTTGCCCCTTCCTAGAATTAAGAACAAAGCACACATTGAAGGAGTTACAGAGATCAAGTGAGGAGCTGAATCAAAAGGATGGACCAACCAGTGACTGCTGCAGCCGGGGATCCATCCCATAATCAGCCCCCAAACATAGACACTATTACATATGCCAGCAAGATAGTGCTGAAAGGGTCCTGATATAGCTGTCTCGTAGGAGGCTATACCAGTGCCTGGCAAACACAGAAGTGGATGCTCTCAGTCAGGTATTAGATGGAACACAGGGTTCCCAAGGAAGGAGCTAGAGAAAGTAACCAAGGAGCTGAAGGAGTCTTCAACCCTATAGGTGGAAGAACAACATGAACTAACTAGTACCCCCAGAGCTCATGTCTCTAGCTGCATATGTAGCAGAAGATGGCCTAGTCGGCATCATTGGGAAGAGAGGCCCCTTGGTTTTGCAAACTTTATATGCCCCAGTACAGGGGAATGCCAGGGCCAAGAAGTGGGAGTGTGTGGGTAGGGGAGCAGGGTGGGGGATGGGGGAGGATATAGGGGACTTTTGGGATAGCATTTGAAATGTAAATGAAGAAAATATCTAATAAAGATTGAAAAAATTCAAAAGAGATGTTCTTAAAAGGTTAGAGTATATGGACCACACTGAAACCCCTAAGTACTATGTTAAATACTGTAGCACCTTTTGTGACCATTAAATGCAATGTATATGACATCAAAGCTATATATTAGGTTATTACAAGATTGTTTTCATGACTGGAACAATACTATTTTATAGACATGACTGAGGTTGTGCATACCCTTGAATCATAGCTGTCAAACATATCTATATAACATACATATATCTGATGTTTCTTAAAATGATTTTTGAAAAAAAAACAATGGATTAACTATGCTGGCTATAAAATGGTAATGACATGTATTATCAGACCAGCAATATTCTCTTTATTGTTTCATTTTGCTCTTATGGATTTTAAAAATGGAATTTTAAAAAACAATTTAATTTATTTTACAGAATTCATGAACACATTATAAAAATAAAATTTTGCTTTGCAGATGATGGTGCCTGTCCGTTAACTGAACAACTGTGGTGAGTTCTTCCTTCGGCTTCTCATTCTCCCTTTCTCTATTACCTACTTCTTTTTCCTCTTATCCTCTTAAATGTGTGAAATGTTTATCCCTCTAAAACCCAAAGAAATTTATTTCTTTATTAGTAGGCCTCATGATTTTAAAATTAGTTTTCCTGAAAGAAACCCATAAAGCATTTTAAAATACTATTCTTTGTCTTTTATTTTTTTCCAATTAAAATGATACTTAGAAATGTTAGATAAACAGATACTCAAAATTTCCTGAGAAGTGTTCACTTACTCAACATATACCAAATCTCTTAATCAATTAAAAAAAAACTAATACTTCTTATGAGAAAATATCAGAATATTTTATAGTGCATGTATCAATAACAAAACACCAACACTTATGGAATCATACAAGTTTATTTTTCTCTACTAATCTATAAGACAAAAAGCAAAAATACTGATATACCTTAATTATTTAATTGCTTCCCTATTCAGATAATCTGTTAAGAAACCTTAAGATTAGAGTCATAATTCTTATCAACTAAATTCCTCCATGCAGTTGATCATTTTGGTGACCTTGTGTAAACATAGTGTTAGTGTATTTTTCATTTTATTGAACTGGCATTGAAAAATCTCTTTCTACTCTTCGATTTTACATTAGATGGTTATTATAGATTTATCAGTTCAGAATAGATTAAGATAGTTGAATTTTTTCTTTATCCACTGTAATAAACAGAAAAAAATTAAGCAGAAGACTTTATACAGGCTCTCCCATACCAAATTGCTTGATACATAATGAGATGGCCAGCCTAGAAGATTGACATAAAGAAATCAAGATGAAGTAAAAATGTTTGCACAGATGTTGTTAGGAAAGGGAATGGACATCAACTACTGCATAGGATGCTTTATGATACATGGTTCAGAGAAAATATGTGTTTAAAAATGATTTATTACATCAGTGTATCTCAGTGATAACCATGAGAATTACCTAAGTTAACTTTGTAGAGCCAGCTCTGGTGAGGGGTTCTTATGTTTAGCCCAAGTCTGAATTTCAGTTAATTTTTAGGTGAAGTCAAAGTCAGTGCTCTAGTGAACATACTGAAAGAAACTGCATCAAGTAATTCTCAACTTTGCCTCTTCTTGCGATTAAGAACTCTAATTTTTAGCCATTTACTTGCATTCATTATTTATTATTGGTTATATTGATTGTTCAAAGTACATTTTGGGTCAGAGTAACCTTGTTTTTGTTAAGCTACCCAGGAAAGACTTGGGTATGAGTTAGCCACCATGACCCTTTCCACTCTTATTTCTGGAAAACTTAAGAATTTTCTTTCTTTTTTCTTTTTCTTTTTTTTTTCGGGGGGGGGAGGAGGGGGCGCTGGTTTTGGTTTTTGCAAGACAGGGTGTTTTTGAGACTGGGTTTTTCTGTATATCTCTGGCTGTCCTGGAACTCACTCTGTAGACCAGGCTGGTCTGGAACTCAGAAAACCACCTGCCTCTGCCTCCCAAGTGCTGAGATTAATTTTATTGAGTGAAGTAATATTAAAGTGAGTTAGATATAAGACTGTATTTTAACATTTCATATCTTAGTCAATTTGAAGGTAGATCATTGTACTGCAATAGACAAATTACAAAAAGCACAGTGTTCTAAGGGCATTTTAATCAAGCTGACATTATTATCATTGGTATGTCTGAGATTTCTTGACTTCTCCCCTACATATAACATAGTGTTTTGGTTTTGTGTAGCATTTCTGATGGACAAGGACACTGCTAGTTTGATGGTTCAGCTAGCTAAGCTCCCAATGGGTAAAACAAACAAATCATAAGAATTATAGTGAATATATTAGTAGATTCACTTTCTCTGTGGTGATAGATATTAAAGATATTTAGAAGACACTATCTTTTAGGTATTCTTGTTTTAGTTTTGATATTGGTAGTTGTGTAGCCTTCCATAAAGGGAGTAATGACTGTAATAATGTAGTTAATATAACTCTCATCATTCATGAAGTGCTAATCTAATTCAGCTATTTTGCTAAATTCTTGAAATTGATTATTTTATTTAGTTCATCATACAGCCTGTGTGATACTACAATTATTTTGCAGACAAATAAATAGTTCACCACAGTCAATATCAAGAGCATAACAGAGCATGTAATAGGTACACATTTTATCAATTGATATTGTTCAGCACAATAACTCAAATGCCCATGTACTGTGCTCACGATTCTGTAGTTTTACTGAGCTAATAGTGTGTTTTATCAGATGCTGTAGGTCTTTAATGAAGCTACATTTAGATCCTTGAAGAGAATACTCACCTCTATGGGTCCTCTCTTCCTATTTAGTTCAACATGTAACCTAGGTTTTCTTGTTTTTTTTTTTTTATTGGTGGTCTTATTTATTTACATTTCAAATGTTATCCCCCTTCCCAGCTTCTCCTTCACAAGCCCCCATTCCCTCTTTTCTCCCCTGCCTCTATGAGGCTGCTCCTCCAACCGCCTACCCACTCTTTCCTTTTGAGTGATATATCTTTCTAGCAGAATAACCTGGCTGTCATATAGTGTTCAGGTCAGTTCCATGCATTGTATAAATAAAAAGTCTAATGCAAGAGCTTTTCCTTGTGGCATATTTTTTCAATATTAGTTATGTACTTGAGCTAGGATCAATATACAGAGACTATACAAGGATAAGAATACCAGGAGACATGGTTCACTCTGATACTAGACATGCTCAGCCTTCTGTAGCTGTATTTGAGCTATAATTGATTGGGTAAAATGATTTTTAACAAAAACCATTTTGTATCTTCCCTGATGTCCAGGCCTTTTCTTTGACATAATTTCCTAGGCAATTCATTAGAAAAATGACTTCAGTACATTGATACTGGTATAATATATGTAAATACTCTGAATTTCTTCTAAATGACCTGAGCATCTGTAGGTTTTAATTTTCACAGGAGAGCTTAGAACAAGTACCGTGAAGATAGTTCAGGACAATAGTAGTTTTTGTTACAATAATGCATTCTCTCTGGGAGGATTAAAAGCTGAGACTGAAAAATAAAGCATGCCCTGCATCATTATGCCTTTAACCATCCCAGATCCCTGGAGGTAGAGTTCCCTGCCCCTTAGGGGGTGTATCTCTTTAGATCCATGGTCAGCATGGATCTACATAGTGACTTCTAGGACAACAAGTGCTATGTAAAGAATCCCCGTCTCAAAACAAACAAACAAACAAACAAACAAACAAGCAACAACCTAAAGCAGAATAGAGAGGAACCACAGACAGTTTGGCCTATGAAGGAGATAGCATTCAGTCATCTCATACCCAAAATGAAATATGTTATAGAAAACTCAATATAGAGAGGGACAGCAAAGCCCAACGTTAAAGAGCCCAGAAGCATTCAAATGTTTACTTTATGGTTTTTGTACAAACCCTCCTGGAGTGAAAAATGGCAGATTGAGCATTTACAAACTAGTTTTCTATTCATGCCTCATTCAGAATTTCCTTTCATGTGCATTTTTACTTGCAAGTATGGAGAAGAGAACCCAGTGATGTGTTATGGTGTCACTTCGTGTCTCAATGTCCTTAACGACTGTGCAGAATGCCTAAAATCCTTCTCTGAAGATTCAGACGATGATATCCCTGCTTTTACCAATGTCCTGTCTGAAGGGTAAAGCCCTTTTATGGGATGGTGAATCATTTTGCATAGGAAGAAACCCATATTTCAGTTGTCACGCCCATATGACATAACTAGAGGGCAATATCCCACTTACCCAGAGCTCTGTCTCTGTGAACAGGTGACCCAATTTGTTGCACCTCGCTCACAGAGAGCCAAGGAGATTCTTGATTGCTCAGACAGACCACAAAGAAACACAGTTCTGCCTCAGTGCTTCGCAAGGCATTTCCCAGCATCTCCACAGAGAACATCTGTCTTCAGGACTATAAATCTGGTATTTTACCAGCTCTAAAGTTTCTCTATTGCTTACAAGTGGCAGGGATCAACAGCCTACTCCCATCATTTAGGGACTAACAATGTGGAAAATTGAGTGAACTCAGTATTACTGCCACCGAAGGCTTCTCCCTATGAAGCAGAGTTGTCTTCAAATTTTGAACAAAATTCCAAATAGGAAGAAAACAATAAATTGCATGAGAATAAAAGCTCATATTTTTGCTTTCTTAGCAGAGCATGGAAGTAAAGCAGAGTTCTCCTCTTATAAGTAGAATGAAGACGCACTTCACATGTTGGTCTAGGGAGTTGTTCTGTTTTGAGTTAAGGAAAATTGCTTCCATACTGCTTCAAATGCAAGAGAACCAACACCATAACACATCAAGCAGGCGTTCCAAACTTTCACCAACACAATAATTGGGTAGCTGTATAAATGCAGAATCACAAGGACAGAATTTACATTTCATGTTGCAAAACAGATAATTGTACAATCAAATAGGTGCTTTGATTAAAAGCATTGTATATGTAAATTTTCATTTGCTTGGAGTACTCATACTTTGGCATGTGCATATATAATTTGAGATTTCTAATTAAGGTTCTCTAGTGGCAGAAATAGCCTGATGATACAGTGGATTTCACATTTTACTTATTAGACCAAAATTGCAGATTATTTCATTTTCAACGATCACATTGCTGCCATTTCAAGTATGACATTCCCCTTTTATAGACATTGTTTAAAATCAGAATACTTTTAGCTTCATTTTTGAAACTAGTTATGTAAATCTTTTATAAAATATTATGACAGATTATATGTTGAATCACCTTCAATGTGGACATTCATAGCAAACACAAAGTCAAAAAATTGGTAGTGTATATAGAGTATGCCCATCATCTCTCCATTGAGTCACTATTTTCAGGAACATGTTAGCATTTCTGGAAGTAAATAATTTGTGCACTTAAAGTGATCTATTGACCAGCAAGACAACTATGAATGGTACATTTTGAATAAAGACCATCTGGTTTTCAAGATATTTTGATAAATTCTAACCTGTAATCAATATATTTAATTACAAGCCTCATTATCATTAAGGATGCTTCCAGTGGCTTACTATGTTCAAAGCAACAACCACTTACAACCAGCTTGTGAGTAGTTACTGTATTATGAATGAGGAGACTGAGAGGAAGATTGCGTGATTCTCCTACAGTCATAGTGTCACTATTACTCAATATTAGGACATTCAAAACTTGAAAAGACTATGTCTGTGCCTTATGTGTAGCAATGTGCTTGTGTGGGTTCCATACAGTAGTTGGTGACTGACAGCAATGCTAAGACAACAAGCATTCCTGTAAAATGACTTCCTCTTTCTTTGTTCTTTCAACTGTCAAAACACAAAATAATACTCATTCGTTGGAGAAATGAAACCTATAATATCAGCCTTGTCTGTGGCTCAGCTGCTTACCCTCCACCTTCCCTGTGAGAACCCCAGGACCTCAGAAAGATGGTTACACAGTTCAGGACGGCAGGATGGCAGAATCTCCATTTACATGGGCACCTACTGTTCAGGCTTGTTCTCTTTGTCACCTGATAACTAAAGGCAAAAGTAGAATTGTTTTATTCTAGTTCATATAATCTTGGGATCCAATATCACAATGTCTCCTTGGTCTGCAGAGGGTGGTTCTCTAATTTGTTCATTCTTAGACCAAATGACCCAGGCCTCTTCATTCTCATTTTATCATTACTTGAGCCTTTATTCTGCCTTCCCCGCTCTCCCAGAAAACATGATGCTTTAAAGACCCTCCTAATGTCTGCTTTCTTTATTTGCACAGATTTCCCAAAAATCTGCTATGTTCTCTTAGTAATATTGAAGGCACTGCTCCTGGGTCCACACAGCAGGATGGACATTAGAATCTTGCCCTCCTCACCCTATGTAATGCTTTTACCAGACACATCTTTGCAAAATCTGTTTATGTGTACAACTCTTTTTACTAAAGCTAAAAAGCAAAAATTGGCATACTGACTAGAATATTTCCTGCTGTATTCCTAGATCGTGCCTGGTACAAACTACAAAGCATGGTAACTACAGGATACATAAATAAATAAAGATTCAGGACCAAGTAAATAAACACTGTGGGTTTGCTAAATATGACACTAAGTGGTTTTATTCACAGTATGATAATATACATAAGAATGTATAATTATTTCTTAGTGGCATTTATATGTCACTGTATACAAACCAAGCTATCTTTTTTTTCCAACTTTTATTAGATATTTTCTTCATTTACATTTCAAGTGTTATCCAGAAAGTTCCCTATACCCTCCCCCTCCCGGCCCTGCTCCCCTACCCACCCGCTCCCACATCTTGGCCCTGGCGTTCCCCTGTACTGGGGCATATAAAGTCTGCATGACCAAGGGGCCTCTCTTCCCAATGATGGCCAACTAGGCCATCCTCTTCTATATATGCAGCTAGAGACATGAGCTCAGGGGGTACTAGTTCATGTTATTCTTCCACCTATAGGGTTGAAGACCCCTTCAGCTCCTTGGGTACTTTCTCTAGCTCCTTCCTTGGGAACCCTGTGTTCCATCTAATAGCTGACTGTGAGTTTCCACCTCCATGTTTGCCAGGCATTGGTATAGTCTCCCACAAGACAGCTATATCAGGGCCCTTTCAGCACTATCTTGCTGGCATATACTATAGTGTCTATGTTTGGTGGATGCTTGTGGAATGGATCCCTGGCAGCCACAGTCATTGGGTCCATCCTTTGGATTCAGCTTCACACATGATCTCTGTAACTCTTTCAATGTGTGCTTTGTTCTTAATTCTAGGAAGGGGTGACGTGTCCACATTTTGATCTTCCTATTCCTGAGTTTCATGTGTTTAGTAAATTGTATCTTGGGTAGTCTAGGTTTCTGGGCTAATATCCACATATCAGTGAGTACATGTTATGTGAGTTCTTTTGTGATTGGGTTACTTCACTCAGGATGATGGCCTCCAGATCCATCTATTTGCCTAGGAATTTTATATATTTATTGTTTTTAATAGATGAGTAGTACTCCATTGTGTAAATATACCAATTTTTTGTAAAACCAAGCTATCTTAATAAGAGTTAGTTGTGATATTACTGTGAAGAAACACCATGACTATGACAACTCTTATAGAGCAAAACATCTAATTGGAGCTAGCTTACAGTTTCAGATTTAGTTCATTATTGCATGGCTGCCTGCAGGTAGACATGGTGCTGGAGAGAGAGAGTGGAGAGTTCTGTACCCAGAACAGCATAGACTAGTAAGTGAACTTTGAGCATCTAGGCAGGTTTGACCTTCTGAAACCTCAAGGCCTGCCTCCAGAAACCCACTTCCTCCAACAAGCCACACCTCCTCCAGCATAGCCACACCTCCTAATAGTGCCACCAACTTTAAGGCTCTGGGTTGTTTTCATTCAAACTACTTCACTATCCAGGGGAGGTAGAAATGAAAGCTATTGCTATAAAGGTAAATTATCAGAAAATACAATGTTCTATTTTTAGCATCACAATAAAAAGCAATTACTACCTCATCCTATGTGACTATAAATTGTGCTTGTTTTATACATTTTAGAAGTATTAATTTTTTGTACTGTATATAATGAAAATGCTATCATTTTATTTCCTTCATATTTGTCAAAGCTAAAGTAATCAAAATGTAAGTTTCTTGCTTAATATTACAAGAGAATCCCATAGACTCTGGTTGTAAGCTGAATGTGCACACATACACATATGCACACATGTGTGCATTCAAGCACAGACTCACACACAGGAGCATATGACCCTTTTTGACCTTCACTTTTTGTGAAATAGTGATAAAAATATTGAATCTTTTTTACTCATTTCAGAAAGCCATTTTCAATTTATCATTTCTGATATATTATTTTGAGGATACTAAAAAACACATTACTATACATAAATGTCCTGTATGAAGATTGATCTACTTCCAGTTTCAAATGAATAAGTTTCTTAATCATGTAGTAGGAAAAGCTAAAGAATAAACCTCAAGTAGCAGATAGATCAATAACATCTGCTGATTTGACTTGCATCATTGAGTAAGAAAGACTAAGAAAACTCTACTGAAGCAGATGTTCTACTAAACTGACTGAGCGATTTCCAGGTAGAGCAGAGACAACTCTCTATACAGGAACTTAGCATTTCCCTTTCTAAGTATTACTCTTCTGTGGGATAAACAATAACAATCTCTGTTAAAAATAGTTCACCTTAGAGCTATTCTCCAGGGAGTGATTTTAAAAAAATAAAGGTATTTTCTGTTTGAGATTCATTTTCCCCCTGACAAATGACTAGGGTCAAGCTACCCTAGGTCAGGGAGTTTCGGAGGGCACTTGAGATAAACATTTTTGAGCCTGTGGTTGCAGAAAGGGAGGCAAGGTTGGCCGTTGCATGTTCTCAGACTCTGTCCTCAAGGAAAATTTACCAGTATAATTTCTACTACAAGATGTCATATCCTTCCCTCACTATATGAATGAAAAATATTTGCTTTAAATCTCATGGCAATTTTTGATCAGATATATTTAAGAATTTTCTGTTAGAATGCATTTTGGAATTATACTTCCTTATAAACTTGTGTTTGGGCCAGTGACTGATTGAGGGCAGCCTTTCCCTTAGTGTCTGACTCATACTTTAGATAAAGATCTTTTGTATTGTCCCAATATAATGTTAATGTATCTTATATAGAGAGGGATTACTAAGAATAGCATGAACTTTTGCTCTCATAAATAGCCAGCACAGATAATACATGTTATATTCATCTATTTAAAGCAGTTATTTACAGAAAGCCTGAAAGGGCAAAACAGCAGAAGGACATTTCTGGCAAGAATGTTATATCCACTGAAGCCACTCTGCAAAAATAAAGAATAAAGAAAGACATTTTTTCTTCATTTAAAAATAAAGAAAAAATCATACCATATGAATAAAGGAATCAAACGTTACATGTCCTCAATAATTTCACTTTAATTTCTAAATAAATCAGTTTATTAAAGTCCAGTGGGGACGGTGATAACATGGGCTGAGGAGCATGCATATGATAGAGCTCTAAAGTGTGCTTACTAGAAATGCCCTCAATTAGTCTAAAAATCTAACTTCACTTACTAAGGTAATAAGTCATTGCTAGGAAAGAAATGACATATATTTCTCCAGCTCTGGAATTTCACATGAGCACACAGACTGAAAGCAAAAGGTATTGTAGCCGAGACTCTGATCAATTACAGCTGTGCCTCATTACTGTGGATGTTCCAGAAAATTCCTTTAAATTTTAGTCTTTGCTGGCCATGATGGTAATTTCAGATGAGAAACCAAATCGGCAGTCATGTGATCATACCAATTCTTTCCCACCTCCTGGCAATGGCCAGGCACACAACTGAAATATTATGTGATTTTCCTTAGCTGAGCTATGTTAGACACAAGTTTCTGAAAGATTCTAATCTATAAATTTGATGCAAATGGCTGCTTCTTTTCTCTTGAATATGAAGGAAATCTGCTTTGCCAGACTATATGCAGGAGGCCAAGGGACTCCTTGCACTTTCTTTGATTTCCAGAAATTCAGATACCCAAAACATACTTCTAATATTTTTATATTTATTTAAAAATTTTATTGGTTATTTTATTTATTTACATTTCTTTTTAAAAGATATTTATTTATTTACATTTCAAATGTTATCTCCTTTCCTGATTTCCCCTCTGAAAACCCCTTATCCCTTATACTTTGCCCTGCTCACCAACCTAACCAATCCCACTTCCTGATCCTGGCATTCACCTACACTGGGGAATAGAATCTTCACATGACCAAGGGCCTCTCCTCCCATTGATGACCAACAAGGTCATCCTCTGCTACATATGTGGCTGGAGCCATGAGTCCTTCCATGTGTTTTCTTTGGTTAGTAGTTTAGCCCCAGGGAGCTCTGGGGGTACTGGTTGGTTCATATTGTTGTTCTTCCTATGGGGATGCAAACCCCTTCAGCTCCTTGGGTCCTTTCTCTAGTTCCTACATTGGGAACCCTGTACTCAATCCAATGGTTGGCTGAGAGCATCCCTCTCTGTATTTGCCAGGCACTGGCTAAGCCTCTTAGGAAACAGATATATCAAGCTCCTGTCAGCAAGCACTTGTTGGCATCCACAGTAGTATCTGGCTTTGGTGACTATATATTGGATGAAACCCCAGGTGGGGCAGTCTCTGAATGACCTTTCCTTCAGTCTATGCTCCACACTTTGACTCTGTATTTCCTCCCATGGGCATTTTGTTCCTCCTTCTAAGATGGATCGAAGTATCCGCATTTTGGAATTCCTTCTTCTTGAGCTTCATATGGTCTGTGAATTTTATCTTGGTTATTCTGAGTTCCTGGGCTAATATCTACTTATCAGTGAGTGAATACCATGTATGTTCTTTTGTGATTGGGTCACCTCACTCAGAATGATATTTTCTAGTTCTATTCATTTGCCTAAGAATTTCATAAATTCATTGTTTTTTATAGCTTTGTAGTATTCCATTGTGTAAATGTACCACATTTTCTGTATCCATTCCTCTGTTGAGGGACATCTGGGTTCTTTCCAGCTTCTAGCTACTATAAATAAGGCTACTATGAGCATAGTGGAGCATGTGTCCTCATTACATCTTGGATCATCTTCTGGGTATATGTACAGGAGTGGTATGGTTGGGTCTTCAGGTAGCACTTTATTCATTTTTCATTTAAAGACTCTAGTCAGAAAATGAACACATGAACACTAATAACAATATTGATAGAGTTTCACATATGTTTCAACTTTTAGAAAATTGCTGTTTTCATCTTCTCTAATATTTTGCTGTATTCCTGCCTCCTTCCTAGTCCCACTCTGCCATGAAGAACTTGGTTTTTTGGAATCAGAATCAGAATCACTTCAGAGAATCATACCATGTCCTTGTACAGCGTCCAATGATTCTGTAACAATAAGAACTAATTTTTCAAGGGTGTTGCATCACTCTTACTTCTGTTTTCTCTACTAAAATATTTTTCTAGATTTTCTAGATAAGATTCAAAATCTTTTCTTAGTGTGAGAGTGCTTTGTTTCTATGTGAACCATGTCAGGAGGTTAGCTGTCTCAGGGATAAATATCCACATTTTCTCTGACTACTGTTACCTGTTCTAGATCTTCTACTCTGTACCAATTGCTTACAGTTAAAGAGAAAAAGCTAGATTGTACTTCACATTGCAAAAATACATGGAAAGAAATCACTGTAACCAACCCCATGATCCAAATCCAAGTTTGGAATACACAAGTATGATTGTTTTCTTTTCTTTTCTTTTCTTTTCTTTTCTTTTCTTTTCTTTTCTTTTCTTTTCTTTCCTTTCCTTTCCTTTCCTTTCCTTTCTTTCTTTCTTTCTTTCTTTCTTTCTTTCTTTCTTTCTCTCTCTCTTTGTCTCTCTTTCTCTCTTCAGAAAGTGCTAGCTTCTTCTTGAGATGATCCTCTAATTATAAGGTAAAAAGGACACAAATCTCAGAGTACCCTTTTCCAAAAACCCAATCATATATAAATGCAGAGACCATGATGGTCGTTAGGGTAACTTTCTGCTGCAGCCAACGCTTTGATGATTGGAAAATAAAGAACAGTATCCTATGTAGGATCAAACTACACCTCTGTCTTTTACCTTCCATGAATTTCTGGTGCATTCCCTTTAATAACAGCATTGAAACTTCAAGTCAAAAATGAAAATTAAAAGTATTATCCACTTCAAAGTTTAGAAGAGTAAATGAACTCATGTATACAATATGTACAGAAAGATGAATGTTGTCTCCCTTACCCTTCCCTGCATTCTGTCTAGCCAAGACCAGTCTGTGTTCTGCATCTGAACATACAGTCATTACACTTGCCAAAAGGGTGGCAGGAGGAAATATTTCCTTGTTAAAAGAAACAGTGACCTTCCTTTGCACAAGGCCTTGAAACTATTTGTGAAAAAAAATGACTTGTTATAATGGTCTTCACAAATAGTTCTACTCATGATACAAGCTTCCTGTGAGATATCACATCATTTGCTCTTTTATCATTTCTCTCTCTCTCTCTCTCTCTCTCTCTCTCTCTCTCTCTCTCTCCCTCCCTCTCTCCTGTTTTAACTTACTCTGTTGGACAATAAAGGCTACTCACCCAAGGAAGGGGAAAATATTTTCCTGGGGTAAACCTTGCATGAAGATTTTGCTGAAACCTCTTACAATTTTTACAATGCCTGACTGTAAGTAAATATGTCCAACAATGGCATTCAAACAGAGAGCAATTGTCAAAGTCATCCTTTTATGGGGATATTACATCTCTGTTGTGACATTGTTTTTCTCAAAATGTAAAACATAAAGGATCAGATGTTAAAGTATTAATTTCCTAGCTAACACAAGAGAAAAATCTTGAAGCCTTGAAATACCACATCTTGAAAATTCCATGATTATTGCTTATTTATGAATCAAGAGTTCTGAGGAATGCACTGACAACTGTGCTTTTGTATTTGTTTTATCTAGTTTTTACAGAGCTGGGTATAAAGTTGGGGTCATTCACATATGAGACAACTAGTCTACCAGTGAAGCCCATTCCCAGTTTTGAACAACTTTAGAAACTACAGTACTAATACAGATATTTTCCATTTAACATGTTCTTCAATCTGAATATTTCTAAGTTGTCAAATAGTAGCATCATTAAAATAACTGAGTGAACATATTGAAGCATGAAAAAGCCATCATAATGGCAGGTCCCAGTGGCCCTAGTTAGGCATGAAGTTCTCATTTTATTGTATGAGGTTGCAAACAGTCAGCACCTGCATGTGTCAAGAAATCGCAATAATGGTTGTTTATAAAAACAAACTTTAAAAATGTCAAGGAATCTACTTATTTATGTTCTAGAAGGTAAAATGGTTAGAAAAGTTATTGTAAGTCCACAAATCCTAGAAGGAATGCATTTGTAAGGTAAATAGAAATGCAATGCATTTAGACTGCAGTTTTCAAGCATACACAAATGATATGTTCACATCAAGTGATGTACTCAGATTGTGTTGTTCAACTTGGATTTTATTTAAATATCACCCTGAAACATAACATTTTCAAACTCAAGGTAAGCTAGACAAGGGAAGAATCCTGTGTTAAGTTGCATCTAAATTAAAAATCCAAATAATCAAGGCCCTAACAGAAAACCTAATCTTACAATATGTGACAATGGATATAGCATTGCATAGAATTCTGAAACTATTGATATAAAACATATAAAAACACAACCAAACATTGATTTATTTGTAAAATGTTTAAACTTATCTTTTAAATGACACATAAACCATAAAGGCAGACATACCCTATACCAATTAATTATCTTGCAAAACTAGGAAGTAAAAGAGCCCTTTTGAGTTTGGTGTCAGAGAGAATGCATCTTTCTGCAATAAAATGTATAGTGTGTATTAAATGTCTTCAATATCCTTCACAGTCTGAATCCAAGCATGTCCTCACTAATAAATACAAGAAAAGTAATTCTTCAAATTAATAAAACATTAGTGCAGTCATGTGTATAAAACATACTAAGATCTGATTGAAAATATATTCCTAGCATATTATCTCACTTTAGTGATATTATTTATCAAAATATTAACAAACATAAAAACACAGTAAAGGGTGGTAAGAAGTGTGTCCATCCCCTGGTCTTCTTTCCCAGAAATAGGTTTGTTGAAATAGGAAGTGTCATTTTACAGCACTTATTCAACCTTGTATTCCCTTGCCCAAGGCAAAGTCGGTTTAGCTTTGTTAAAGATATCTTTTGTAAATATCCTTATTTTATTCTGGCAAGACACAGTTGTTGATATCATGCAGCAACTTTCCAGAGACTCTAAGAATCAGAAAGAAGTATAAAGCCCAACAGAATCATGATGAGATACTCCAAATACACACAGTTTAGAGAGCTCGCATTTCTCAGTGAACATACTGCTAGATGGTTTTGAAAGCTGAGCCTTCCAGTACAGTAGCAACATTGTTGATATCCACATCCATAATCCAGAGATGAACTGTTATTTTTATGATGGTCTACTCTCCCAGTGATGTCACTGAGTAATCTAGATTTCCTTTCATCTGATTACTGTTGAGGTTGGGCCACACCAAGGCCCTGGTTAATGGAGCTGAGTCTTCATTGAAAGAATAAAGTCATAGGAAGACCATAAATTTCCAAACTTTCTACCCATAAACAAGTCATGCCTACAGAGCAATTTGGTGTATGTAAAGGTGTTCCTCCTGAGAGCCTAAAATATTCTTGTAGCTGATAAGTGTCTTTCTTCCTGGCATTCGAGCTTCAGTGCTAGTCTGTTAATGACATATGAGCCTACCCCAGAAAACAACGAGATAATCTTTGTTCACTGCATGACTAAAGGAAAAAATTCTGAAACTATACAGTCTGTTTGTATGATCAAACATATTATACACTATACAGTCCAGTCATTACAACGGCAGTTACAGAAAGCTTCACCTCTTTCTTTGTGATTGCAGCACTTTCTTGAAAAAAAAAAAAAAAAAAAGAAAGAAATCTAGCAGTTGAGAACTTTCCTCCAGTAATCTAAGGCACCAAAGTAAAGATCAAAGAAATTTAGGAATGCTATATAGTGAAATTTGGGGAAAAATTAGAAGTATGATGAAATATTAGAATCATGCTGTCAAAAGATAGGGGAAAAAAAAAAAAAGGAGGATAAGTAGCCTTAATTGGAAGTTAGAGCAAAGGCTAAAATTCTCTGGCCCTTCAAGGACACACAAGCCATACAAGTGGAAATTAAGAGCAAAAGCTAAGCATCAGGATTCTGTACCTACAAACAAAAGCCTTTAGAAAGATAGTATAATAAATTATAATATAATATAATATAATATAATATATAAAATAATATACTAAATGTGATTTTCTTTGTTCTTAAATTTAACAGATAGACTATTTTGCCAAATAATGAGGCAATATTCTGCTTAACTATAGATGATGATACATATTAATTTAATACAAAATGAATATCCCTGGCACAGGAGGAACAGGATGGACTCTTCAGATACACACACACACACACACACACACACACACACACACACACACACATACACACACACACACACACACACACACACACACACACACACACACACAAAAGCATGATCCTTGACTTAGTAATGAAGCCCATTTCATGAGCAATAAATCTCCTCAGAAACAGGAAAGAAAAGAAACTAACATGAAAAATATTGTTAGGGAAAAATTATTTTCCAAGATAATGAACAATGTAAAATATTTAATAAAGAAAGCAAAGACCGTAGGTAGGAAGTCACAGTGCTGGGGAGCGACCTTAGGAAACCTTGTTTCACCCTCACCAGGGATTGGCAAATTAAATCAGAAGAATTGTTTGCCAAATGTAGGTGTTAGAAGGTGCAACCTCCACACTAGCCTCCAGAAGACACTGGTAAGATAGGGAATTATGTCACCTGTAGAGCTACCTGTATGAACTGAGACAATGCAGTGACTTGCTCAGTACTGAGCCTTCCCAAACTCAAGCTGTCACCATTCTTCCTACTCTACAGTTGGTGACACATACCAACTTTTAAAAACCAGGGTCTTCATGAGGACAGTTTGCTGGGAGTCATATTTACTTATTTTGTACCATTTTTGATACCAGGAGCAAATTAGAATGAAAGTACTTGCTATTCATGGGGAATTTCTATTTCATTCTTGTGTAGTCTTTATTCCCCTGACTTATGCACAGTATTTCAGATATGTTTCTGTATATGAATGTATATGCACATGTGTATACTAGTCATTATTAGAACTGAAACAGTTCTCTGAACAAGTTTATGTCCATGCTTGAAAATATCTCTATGATAAAATGGCTGACATCAATTCTCTATTAGATACCTAGTTTGATTTTGAATCAGAAAGGAGATTTCATTTGTATATATTGGGTGCAGATATAAATTTGGTCTCAGTCCACAATTTTTCCAGTGTATATTCTTGGCATTTAATGAGATGTGATTGCAGTGTTTCTTAAGGAACATGAAGAACACACATTCCATGCTCTTTGCATGACCCCATTGTTCATTAGAGTTGGCCTTTTAGTTTTGTTTTATGTTAAGACTCGAGTGAATGTCACTTCCTAATAAGGGGCCCACGGGGTCCTTTTCTGATCTTTTGGCACCGTTAAAGCATTTGAACAATCTGTTAATGTTTTCTTTTGTTAATATTAGAATCCTTTCTAAAACATAGACTCTTTCTCTCCCAATCTTAGCAAGCATTAAAAAAGAAATTGAGTATAGTTTACAAAGTACTTGTATTCATATTGTGATTTAAAACCTAAGTTCCTTGATAAATGAGGGATTAGCTGTTCATAATCCTGGTCTGAAAACAAGCTCAAACTTCCTGAAACACTTCTGTGGTTAAAGTCATAGCCGGGCATGGTGGCACAAGCCTATAATCCCAGCACTCGGGAGGCAGAGGCAGGTGGATTTCTGAGTTCAAGGCCAGCCTGGTCTACAAATGAGTTCCAGGACAGCCAGGGCTATACAGAGAAACCTTGTCTCGAAAAACCAAAAAAAAAAAAAAAAAAAAAAAAATCCCAGGCATGTGCGTGGGAAGCATGTTCTCTTACACACCTTTAATATTACTGCAATAAAGAGTTTGCAAGCCTATACACTGAAAAGAGAAACTCAGGCACTTTGAGGACTGAAATATGTAATATAATAAAAATGAATCAGTATAATAAAATATTAGGATATAATGATGATAAGCAATTTCAGAACACTTAATATTCGTACCATGAAAATGATTGAATGCTGTAACTGTACAAGGATACTCCTTCAATTGTCACATTCCATTTTATTTTAGTGTAGAAAAATATACATAGCAAAAAATTCATCATTTAACCCCTTTAATCCTGCAGTTTACTGACACTAACTGTGCTTCAGCCCCTCTGTGCCATCATTTCCACGGCTGAGCTCCAAAACTCTGTCTATGCCTAGACTGAATTCTGTAATGATTGAAGAGACACCTTTCTCTCTTGTCATTGGCAACCACCACCTGCTTCTTGTTTGTGAACTTGGTTGCTCTGGAGACCTTAGACAAATAGCATGTATAACATTTGTCCTTTCTTGTTTTCTTTATTTCACTCATCATATTGTTCTGAAAGTTTGCTTATTCTGTGCAGTTGTAAAAACAGTATTTATTGCCTGGCAGTGGTGGCGCACGCCTTTAATCCCAGCACTTGGGAGGCAGAGGCAGGCAGATTTCTGAGTTCGAGGCCAGCCTGGTCTACAAAGTGAGTTCCAGGACAGCCAGGGCTACACATAGAAACCCTGTCTCGAAAAACCAAAAAAAACCCCCCAAAAACCAAAAAAAAACCAACAAAACAAAACAAAACAAAACAAAAAAACCCAGTATTTATTTTAAAGCTCAGTAATATTCCATTGGGTGTATCTCGCATATATATATATATGCAACTATATAGATATGGATATAGATACAAATATGGATCTAGGTATGGATATAGATATAGATACAGATATATGACTTACATCTTTGGCTGTTATAAACTCCAATAAACATGTGTTTCAGATAAAATATTCCTTTCATCAAGATATTGTAAATTTCTAAAACAGATAAAATATGTCTTAAAAGTTTTATTTAAAAGATATATTTACTTGCCCCACATGCACACATACAGAGTGCAATCAAGTCTTATATTTTATCTGAGATATTTTTTACCTGTTATTTGATCTGAGATACTTTTTTCTTAAATTTCTAACAATCAAAGATATCACTTGATATCTTGGGATGCTTTTATTTATTCTTTGACAATTTCATGACATTTGCAATGTATCTTGATCATATCTGCCCAACACCTATATCCCTTTGCGCATACACTCCAGAACATACCTTCCCACCATGATTTATTCTCTTTATGGAATATTTCATTTCAAAATATGCAATTATTTGAAAACCTTTTACAATAACCACATATAAGTTTCTTTAATGCTTCTTCTATGAACATTTTAGTGATTGTACACCATTATGTCTGTAGTATCAGTTTGATAGTCAGTCTTAAGCCCATAAAAGTATATAAGACAACCAAAAGACAAGAATGAAGACAGTCGAGGCCATGCTCAGTGCACTATGGGGCTTGCTTACTTTTTAGGCAAGTGCATTATGAGAGTATAGAGATTGTTTTAATAGATCTTAAATAAACCAGATAACACTCCAAATGGGCAGCCACCATCTACCATTTACTATGACTTAAAACTCTTAATCTAGGAAGAATAAAATTTTTCTTTTTTGTATTAACAACTAAGATTTAATCCATTTGAAATGTTTCGTTTTTCTCCAATGTCTTATAAGCATAAGGAGATATTTACAATGGCTCAAACTATGAGCACAATTAAAAAGCAAAAGACAAATTTAGAGTAATATCTGCATTATAAATGATTAAATATTATATTCTTAATATGTATAGAGTCCACAAACGGATGAGGAATTTATAAATAATATAGCATATTTAGGAGACTGTATGGGCTGAGAAAAGACTTCAAAGATATTTTAAGTCCTTCATAATCTTTGGTGGCAGTGACTCTTAAATTAAACAATCATTGCAGTTGTAATTAAACATTTTGAAGTAGAGAGATTGCCATACATTATCCAACAGAGACTTCCATCACACATACTGTTATCAGATGGAGGCGGGACATCTAAGCTAAGAAGAGCAGAGGCACTGTGATGACAGAAGCAGATACTGTGACCTCAGAGTAACATGCAATGCATTCTCCCTCTCTCTCTCTCTCACACTTTGATCGTAGTCCTATGTAGCTTCTTTTCTGCTTCTGACATCCAAAATCTGTGAAACAACTTATTTCTATTTCTTATTTCTTATTTTTCTTATGTACTAATTATGCAATAGTATATTGCACAAGCAAAGAGAAACAAATCAAACAATAATGATAAATAGTTCCATAAGATTTGTAGACTTCAGGAAATATTATGTATATAAAAATTATCTACACTAGGCTAAATGTGTTGGGGTGCACTGTGACCCCAATGCTAGGAAGGCCAAGAATCTCACTGACCAACAACCTTAGTCTGCTTAACATGATCCAGGCCTTTCCCAAACGAAGAAAAGGGTATATCTGAGACAATCCTTTGGCGTCTACACATATGCATACAGATGTACACACAGGGCTGAGTATATATGAACTCACATACACAAACGCACGTGAGTACATGCACAGAAAAGATTCTAAAACCCAAATAAATTCAGGAAAAATGTCACACCACCTAGCCACAACACTGAAATGTAAGACTATTTATAATTGCCCAATATTATGAATACTGTAGATCAGGCTCTCACACTGAAATGCTGTGGGTCTTATGTCCTGTTTTGACCACTATACTGTGCAGCTTCTCTGGAAGCATGATCTACAGAAAAACAAATTTGTGTCTAGAAACATAAACCAGGAAGTTGGTCACCCGAAAGATAATAATGGCAAATGCAGTAATGATGAGAGTTTGCAAAGACATGGAGACTCCAGGTCACATAAGTGAGATTTCAGGCTGGTTTTGCATTGGAGAGTGAGATAGTTCTAAGATTTATCCAAACTGAGGGTGTGCATTAAGTCATTCCACTAACACTCTTTCCATCGGTGTCATAATACCTAAAGGCAGGGCTGTTTGATTTTTCCTTATACTTCATTGATTACACTTTAGTCACAGTGTGATTAGTACCAATTCACTCTAGGCTACAACTCTGATTTCTATTGCTCCCTGTAAAATAGGATGTTAAGATTTTCAAATTTCTCACCATCCCTCCACTGTTCTAACATTACTCCCCAAAGGCTTTAGTTCTCAGCTGGTCCGTGTGAAAATCACTGCTATGGTGACTGGCTCAGCCTAGGAGCAAATAGCAATATTGCTCAGAATGTCACAGTAGATGGAAATCAATAAGGATGAGGGAGCTAATACTGATTGCCCTCTGTAGCTTGTCCATGCCGGATTTGTGCTGTCGCATTACACTTTGGTTTAGATCAATCTCTGAGTCATATGCAGCTTAAGCCAGAACTTGCACAGCTGAAGAATCTAAGGCTCAAGTAAGTTAAACAAACTCAATAGCAAGTGGAGGAGTGAGTGATATACATATACAGGTCAAATCTGTAGTATAGGGACTCTGAACAATCATTTTGTTTTGAATAGTTGAAACATAAAAAAAAAAAAAGTTTGCAAAGAGTTTGGCAAATATATTTCCAAACTGAAGTAAGGGGGCATGTGGAGTATGTTTCAGATCCTAAGTAAAGGCTGGGCAGTTTAATAAATCAGGTATACCTACACTTAGGTCTTTGTAAGTCCTACTCGATTCCTCATCTGGAATACTAAAATGCTAAGCATTCCAGTAGGTCTCCAAATGGCAGCTTGGAGAAAGATAGAAAGCTGACCTTATTGGCTTATACTAGGAACCCATAACAAGTAAAAAATAGGGTTTACTAAAGTCACATGTCCTTATGGCTGCAATTTAGTGTTCATGTTGCTTCTCAAATTATACTTAATTTTGATATGTGTGAATGAATGATGTCTTCCCTGTTCCTAGACATAGTAGCTCTTTTCTTGTCTAATCTCTTCTATGGCAGTGTTAATGAGAATAACTCACCTCTGGAAAGTCCTAGGATATGATTTCTCAGCACGGTATGAATTGGTAACAATGTTTCCAAGGTATTCATTCAATTACATTATACTTTAGAACTCTACTAAATTATACAGACTGTCCAAAAAAATAATTTTTAAAATTTCCAAAATTGATAGTAAAATTGCATATTTAATTGGTAATACTATTTATATTTGAAATGCACTTATACAAGAAATAATTTTAGGCTAAAATCTCTATATAGTTAACCATTTTCTTCCCTTAGTAAGTAACTTTGAAATTTTTCACATTTTTCAAGGTTTCTTGTACGTGTGTCTTTTGGTTTAGTGCAAACTCTTAAATAATCCAATGAACTCAGGCAAGGGCCATAGCTCAGTTGGTAGAGAGTGTGCCTAGTATGCAGGAAGCCCTGACATAAACTATCAGCATCAAATAAACCAGGTGTCGTGGCACAGGCAGTTATACTAGCAATCAGGAGGTGAACAGCCTTGGTTACATAGGACCTTGCTTCTAAAAAGCACCTAATACACCATTATCTTGAAATGATACATTTGCCTAATATTATTTGTTTTCCTCTTAATAACTTTATCACATTATAATTTACCCAAACTCTAATTCTTTCTAGTACAAAAAGTTAATATCCTCTTATCAAAATACAAAATTATATGTGAGGCTACATAATTTGCTCCAAAATCCACTGTAACATTGACTATATCAGTTTTCTTAGTTTATCTTTATAAAATAAAGGATTTAATATTCTTTCATGGTTTCATTTTATCCTAAATATATTTAGCTGTGTTTTTTTTTTTTCTATTGAATGGCCAAAACAAAATATCCTATTTTATCTCTTATCGGATTAATCTGTTTTTATTCACCTAAGAAGTATTTTCATATTCTTAATAATTTATTTAAAGTTGTAAAATTCTACATATTAGAATCACCATTCCATAAGAAATATGGTTGATGCAGAGCAGGGTTAACTGGTTCTGTGTCCTGTGAACTTTGTTTGGGCTTTTTTTGTAGCTTGTCATTCCCTGTAAAATTCTAAAAGTGCCGCTTTCTCATCCCTGCACACCTTCTTTCCAAATGCCAAATTCTAGGAATTGCATATGGCATTATACATTATGTGTTCCCTTTCTTTTGCTTTCTCATCAATAAGATTCACCTCCAGGAAATGAAAATCATTTGATGTTCATGGGCAGCCTGCTCTCAATGATTCACAAATAGATAGGTCAGAGCTGTTTATTTATAAGGCTTCAAAATCAATACTTTTCAAAGAGAAAATAAAACATCCCATAAATACTCACTCAAAAGGATTCCTGTTTAAAAACATCCTAACACTTAAAGCTAAAGTTCCAGAATAAGGTATAGATCCAATGATGCCTTTGGTATTTTTATTTGTTAGTGAAATTATCATTCAGTAATTATTTTACAGAGTTTTTTTTCATAAATATAATCTCATGGCTGTCTGCAACATAGTTAATTATATCCTCAGGTTACAACCACACTATATGTCTATTTTGGTGATTGTGAGAAAGCCATTTGGATGATTGCTTCAGAAATGTTACATGTCAATATCATCAAGGGTCAATGCTACATTAATATCAAAATGATATTTATTGCAACAACTATATACTTATTGTAATTTGAATTAGTAAGCTGTATTTTTTTATGGTTTTGATTTGAGACAAGGCCCCACTACGTTTATCAAAAGAGGTGGGTTGTTTTGCTTTGTTTTGTTTGGAGATGATGTGGGGGTCTCACTACATAACTCTGATTGGTCTAGATCTGGAACGTTTATGGACTAGGCTGTGAACAGTAGCGCACTTAGTTATAGTCAAGGTGCCACACTTTTCTAACTGGGACTTTTGAGAACTGTCTCAACCAATGTTACAGTTCAGGTAAACATTCACAGTGGATAAAAGTAGGGAGTAGTGAACCAGACGACCATTTATAACATCACTGCATGATGAAGTCATTATTGGTTTTGTTATGTAAAGCCTCTTCATTCGGTAGGGCTAATTCACATTATGAAGTAATATTTGTAATGACATTTTAATGGCATGTTTTGAACTTTCCTAACTGATTTGAGGCTAAGTTAGTGTTTTCAGCTATAAAGGACAGAAGAGAAGTACTGTGTGGCAGCTGATCTATTCTATAAGACTTAAAAAATCATATCCAAATTGCAATATATAATTTTCAGTGTACACTAACACATTATAAAAAGAACTTTCGTTTTGTGTCTCAGGCCTGATGCAAGTTACTCTTGAATATTCTCAGTGACAATGTAACCAGTCCACCAGACAGCTTTGACTTATACAGTCAATATGTATCTGTACCTCAAATTTTGCTACTTCTCAGCACTATTCTAAGCCACCATCAGATGTTATTTACATTACTGAAAGGGTCTCCTACCTACTTATTTCATGCCATTGTTCAGTCTACACCAAATCTTACTCACAGCACAGATGAAATCTTAGAAAATTAAGTCTGATCATATTCCATGCCTATTCTTACTGCTTACACCCCAACGTCACTGCCTCCGTAGGTGTATATACAGGAGCATCTCATTCTTCATTCTTCCTCCTTCTGCCATTTCCTTACTCTCATCTACTACCTGTCCTTGTTCTGTCTGTGCCCAGTATAGTCTATACTGTGCCTCTGCCCCAATACCTGCCAGCCTTGTCTCGTCTTTTCCCTCATCTATCCTGGAACACTGTTGCTGTGGATAGAACCATGGG
>CACVCL010027855.1:0-65000 GCA_902729485.2 Mus minutoides | reverse complement strand
GTGCACTTTATAAGATGTGGAGACAGGAAGGAACATTGAGAGTTCCTTCTCGACCTCAGAGGAACCTGATACACGCCCTCCCCTGGTAGGCATTCACTATACCTGCTGAGTAAACAAAAGCATGGAAGCCTAAAATTCAAGCTGAGTCCAATGCCAATCCAAGGCATCCAATCAGCATCAAATACAATCTGATTAGGAAAGCCATCTGAGGCAAATTAGCTTAGAAGGATGCTGTATAGTTCCCTAAAGAGTAGAATGGGGCCAGGAATTGAAATCACACTTTCACGTGAATAGTGGTGAAGCTTAGAGGGCACTGAATTCAGCTTAATTTGGGCAATAATAGTTGCTGTGCATCAGCAATGCTTCCGGAAGCTTCTTCAGCTGTTTGTTTGCAAACAGCGTCACTACAGAGTCAGGACTGAGACGAACAGTGATTTTTGTCAAAAATTTTTACAACCTCCAGTCAGAGGCTATTTTTACAGAAATTGAATGTGAACTCATGCATACCATTAAATCAATTTATCTGTAGTCTCCAAAGTGTCCTTTCTTCTCCTTTAGAGAAATCATAAATAGCTCCAGCTAATATAAACAGCCCAAAGCCACATTTAGACTAATGCAGTTTAAATGAGATTTTAACCCTAGACCTCGATTTTTAAAAGCTTATTTTCTAATTGGATAGTGCGTTTTATAGAATACTGGAAGATTCAATGTTGATTAGGTTCATGCAATGAAGGAAAAGTTGCCACCCTAAGGTCGACATTTGTTGACTCTCAGATGACAACCACTATTCCCGGTTTGAGTTAATGGCTGTCTACAATGGGATCCTTGGCAATTCCACCTCATAATTTGCAGAGCATTCATCATGAATGCAAGTGCAGCAAAACCTGAAGGAGATGCTGTTTCCTACCATGGAGTCATGTGTTCTTCCTACAGCTTGTGGATTAATCGAAATGCAGTGGTAAGATGGGAGGCAGTCATCTTTGAATAAGGGCCTCCAGGAACTAGAACTTTACTTTTCTTAGTTTGCCTACACAGCAATGCAATTAATCAATGAGCAGTTTGTTCCTGCTAATGAGTGGTACTCAAAAGAAAGTCACTGGATTGCTTACAAAGTCTAAGTCAGATGCAGGCATTGGCCCTTCTCTACCTGTAAGGACTCTTGCTGCTGCCTCTGCCAGGACTCTTGTGATGAGTATGGCTAAGCCTTTGGACAAGTGAGCTTTCTGGAAAATGAATCAATAAATCTTTTGTGACAATCAGTGTGTTTCACTGTACTATTTTCAGAAGCACATGGAGAAATGGAAGGGTTCTCTTTGGAAACAAATAGTTGGCACTCCTTTTAACTTTTAGCTCACTGCAATGTCAAAATAATTTTCTAAATTCACCTTGTTTGAACTGAAGCTACTGTGTTAAACTATTAAACTATTGTATAGGAACTGGAGAGATAACTCAGCATTTAAGGTCCTTTCTTCCAGAGGACCTGAGTTCATGTTCCAAAATCCACAGAATGAAACACAGCTATCTAGAGCTCCAATTCCAGGGCATCTGATGCCATCTTCTGTTCTCCACTTCTACCAGACATGTACATTGTACACAGACATACAAGCAGGTAAAACACATAAATTAAATAAACCTTTAAAATGCATATATAAATTTCTATACCCACACACCAGTACATATATATTCCTTACTATGATTTAATTATAGAAAACAATTACACTTGAATCATCAAAAATTATATACACTGCTTAAAATCAATTAATGTAAGTACCTGGGAAAGTGGAAACAGTATTGTATAATTTAGATTATTTTCATCTACATTTTAAAGTTTAGACAAGACTGGATATAAAGAGCTTACAATAAGTGAAGAAAATAAGCATACCAAATGTATCTACAAAAGCCTTTTAAGTAGAGGTAAATGAGAATAAAAGGAGTTGTGGCGAAGCATCCCAAAACACCTTTTTAAATTTTTTATTTTTTATTTTATGCATTTACATTTCAAATGTCCCAGTTTCTCCTCCAACCCCCCTATCCCTTCTCCCCACTGCTTTTTTGAGGGTACAACTCCACCTACCCACCCACTCCTGCCTTACCGCCTTAGCATTCCCCTATAGTGGGCATCCAGCCTTCATAGTACTAAGGGCATCCCCTCTCATTGATGCCAGATACAGCCATCTTCTTCTACCCATGCAGGTGAAGCTATGGATGCCTACATATGTGTTTTTTGGTTCGTTGTTTAGTCCCTGGGAGCTCTGGGCAGTCTGGATGGCTGATATTCTTGTTCTTCCTATGGAGTTGCAAACCCATTCAGCTTCTTCAGTCCTTCCACTAACTTCTCCATCGGGGTCCCTGTGCTCAGTCTGATGGTTGGCTGCTAGCGTTCACCTCTGTATTGGTAAGGCTGTGGTAGAGCCTCTCAGGTATATTAGGCTCCTATCAGTAAGCACCTCTTACCATCAACAATAGTGACTGGGTTTGGAGGCTGCATATGGACTGAATCTCCAAGTGGGGCAGTCTCTGGATGGCCTTTCCTTCAGTCTCTGCTCTACTCTTTGTCCCTGTATTTCCTTTAGACAGGAGCAATTCTGGTTTTAATTTTTTTAAGAAGGGTAAGAGACCCCATCCCTCAACTGGGGGCCATGCCTAACCTGTCCATTTGGTCTCTACAGGTTCTCTATCCTGTTTGTTGGATACAACAGATTTTTTTTTCAGGCAATTTATTCAGGAAACAGGTTTATTTGTTTCTAAAATGACAAAAAAGCTCTACATAAAATTATAATTTTCTCTGTACAGTTTGTGTGCAGAAAGAGGAAGAAGTCAGGTCACCTCAGTCCCCCCAAAATAGCCTTTTTTCATAGAAAAGTATACATTTACAAGTCTCAGAGAATAGAGCTAACATAAAATTGATCACAGAAACAGTCATGGTAGATAAAATACAACTACAAAATATAAGAAAGATTTATCTGTCAAGTTTACTCTTTACGTATCTTTTAATGGGAGTATAATGCCTGTTTAATATAGGTTCATCTTATTTGTCTTTTGCTTGTTATTTTGATTTCCAATTTTGTGTATTTATGTTTTTTTTTCTTTTGGTGTTTGTGGGTGTGGGTCTCTCTATTTCTCTCTCTCTCTCTCTCTCTCTCTCTCTCTCTCTCTCTCTGTGTGTGTGTGTGTGTGTGTGTGTGTGTGTGTGTGTGTGTGTGTGTGTGCATGTGTGATGAGAGACAGACACTCAAAGAAAAACAAGGACAGACAAAAATATAGTTTTTGTATTTTGCGTGTTTTATTTGTAAAGTGAAAGAGAAAATTGAATGCATAGAGTCTATGGGGTAGTATCTTGGAGGAGATAAGAGATGGGGATATTGGGAACAGAAAATTTTGTATGAATCTTTTTCAATTAAAAGTATTAGTATACAAAAGGAAAGAAGGAAGGAAGGAAGGAAGGAAGGAAGGAAGGAAGGAAGGAAGGAAGGAAGGAAGGAAGGAAGGAAGGAAGGGAGGGAGGGAGGAACAAGATCATTATAAACAAATGCCATTATTGTCCTCCTGACTGACTGTGAGATTTAATCTTTTCATTTTAAAAGCAGGAGATGTAAGCCTCATTCCACTGTGATATTGCAGCAGTCTGGTAGTATTACCTGTGCTTTCCATTTCTCTGCCTCTTCCTCTCCTTCACTTGTAATGTAAACTATTGTCTGATTCTTACACTGTCTCCTAAGGATACTGGCCACATTTCAGGTCTTTTGGAAGCAGCCTAAGGATCTATATGTTTCCTCGGGCATATTAACTAAAGCCATTTGAAGCACTCACCAAACCCTGAAGCTTTTCTTATTTCAGACCTAATAATACCATGGACGTTTGCTCACATATTTGTTCTCTTTGGTCACAAAAAGAACATAAGCTTTTAGGATAAAAAATTAGGAATATAAACAAGTTAGGAATTTATAACTATGACATTCATTTTATTATACATTGGAACAAAATTGAATGTGAACAAGGAAAATGCACTTGTTTATAATGATAATGAGGCCTTCCAAATACCCCTTAGTGGTACATGGAACCCAAACCAGATTTTTTTTCATTCAAACTATTTCAGTGATACATATTTTCATGGTAAAATTGGAATATGTGATTTATACATTATTGTGAATTTCATTATGATATTTTACCACGTCTGGTATTTTGGTTGCAATCATTGCATTACATACTCTGTTGCACTGACCTCCTGCTGGTCCCATTCTCTCCAAGCTCATCCCACCTTTACTTCCATGTATATTCTGTGCATGGATGATCTAATTTTTTTTTAAGTCAAGGTTGCTTTCAGAATCACATGAAGGATATTATTTATAGAAGCACACATCTGTCCATGCCTATAATCACTAAAATAAATGTCTCTTATTCAACAGCAATCATTACCTGCTCATAGCTCAAAAGAGAAGAATTTGCCCCATAGATAGAAGACGATGCCCATCTTTCTTCCGCGATGGGATGTTAAAAATTTAAATCTTACATGAGTAATCATAGCTATTGTATTTCATAGTGAGAATAATCCTGTGACATGAAATGTGGTTTGTTTATGTTGTAATCAAATTGTTGTATCATAAAAGACACATAGTGGTTTTGGTCAACAAGTGGTCTCCCTAGATCCCCTTCAACTGCCATGTTAAAGTGTGTTTTTAGCTATTCTGCCTCTTCTTCCTTTTGTCTTGTCTCTAGACTATTTTTCTAACCATGTAGATAAGGTTTTATTTCTCTAATATTAAAAAGAACATAATTTTCCATTGTCCACTTTTATGTGCCGGTCACACCAACCCATTCCTTGGCTGCTCATCACAGCTAATGCCTGACATCATTTGTATAACTTTCTATGATTCTTCTCATATTCTGCCTTAACTCATTTCTCTTCAGACCTTTACTTCTATCATTCAGCCAGCACTTGCCTTCATGTCACCAATGTACTGAAATTGCACAAGCTAATGACCCATCTCAGAACCATTTTATTTCATCTTATCGGTCACATGTGACACAGTTGATCACTCTTTTCTCCTTGATCCATTTTTCTCATGATGTCTGTGATATCATGCATTCTTGCTTCTCTTTTTATATATTGCCTTCTCATTTTTCATCATACTTCTGATGCCTTCATGTTGAAATTCTCTAGTCTCAGTCACTGGTTTTCATTTTAACTTTGACTCTCCTTGTGTTTCTATCTAGTCCCTTGGCTTGGAATGCTTTCCATGCCTGGGACTGCCAAAGGTGTAACTCCATATTACTCCTTTGTCTTAGAAATCATACTTAGCTGTATAGCTGCCTGTATGATTTATATATGTATCATATGCAGCATTTCTAAAGATAAATGCCTAAATTTTATCGCTTACCCTATCTCAGATAATAGTAATTACACCTGCTTAGCCACTTAAACCTATACACCAAAGTATCTCTTAAATCCACTCTTAGTCACATACATCACTATTCACAACACCAACCTATTATTAGTTCTGTTAAGCATATGCAATGCATACACAGACACACAGACACACAGACACACACACACACACACACACACACACACACACACACTCAAACCAAAAGTAATTGCCTCTACTTTAAAGACCTTGGTCATCTCTAGCATGCATTTTATTAATTGGATCTTAATAGGGTGTGCTATTATTACTCTGCTTCCTTTATATTGTTTTGCGTTTAACTATGTATGTATATGTTTATTTTTTATAGTTTATTTGATCATTCATTAGTTTTCTTCATCCAAAATTAGGATAAGGAAGTCATTAGTTCTATCATAGAAATAATATTGTATTAATACCTTGGTGTGTAAACAAGCTTCCTCAAATCCTATAGCATGACCTGACTTAACCTGGAACTTGGTTTGAACCTTCTTACTCCCCAAGAGATGAGCATGGCCTGAGCTATGGTACAATGCTACAAGCTAGTAAGAGATCTTTTGAGATGATGACTTTCTAAGAAGCTATTGTGTAGTCACAGAAAACTAATGTTTTTCTTGTTTTGTTTTGATTTTTTAAATGTTTACTTTAAGGCCTTAGCATAGTATTCCTGGGGAGTCAGAGGACACTTTGTGGGAGTTGCTTATCTTCTATCTCAGTAGTCAAACTGTGGTTATTATACTTGGCAGGAAGAAGCTTTCCTAGTTCAGCCAACTTGCTGGCCTATGATTGGGTTTACTTTTAATTTCTCGTCTCTCATTTAAACCATACACCAAGTTTTAGCTTATAAATGCTTTCTGAAGCAGTAACAACAACAGTAAAGACCAGAAACCTGGATACAATGAACATAAGTAAGACAATAACAACAACAAAACAAAACAAACAAACAAACAAACAAACAAAAAAACAGTGTACAGAAATAGATAAAAGAAACTGATAGAGATCACTAACCATGTTTATCCAGATCATCTGTCATCCAATATTTACAAGCTACTAATGCCTGGATTTCCTCCCATAGCTGTACTACCGCCACTAGGAAAGCAATGCAAACAACCAAACCTCTTATTTTGAAAAGAGTATGGTTGGCTTCAATAAGTCCAATAGCCTTGCTATGTAGTGCTGAGTCAACAGCCTATGGTTTTAACCCAATCTAGGATTTCCCCAAGCGCACAAAGAAATGTAACAGTTGTTCATTTGTTTGTCTTTTGCTTGTGTTTTGTTTTGTCAGATAACCCTGGTTGGAAGTAAATTTTGGATCCTCCCTCCCATTTCTTTCTCCCAAGAACTGGTATCAATAGTTTGTTCCCACATCCACCCTAATACATTTTTATATAATTTAAATACTGACTCCTGAATGTGAAAATTAGGAGTTTGATAATAACTGTTGAATTACTTTTAATTTTGCATATTATAAATTAAATCAGTGTGTTATAAAAACATCAATATGAAATTTAGGAAAAAAAATAAAATAAAATTTAACCGTCCAAAAAGGGCTGACCAATCAAGCCTGAACTTTTTTGTTGAAGGATATGCTGTATCTTTGACCACCAGAGGGCACTCACACAACCTCTTCCAGCATTAACATTCTTCCAAGCTATTCAAAGTTTATAACTGAAAAGTAAGAGAGAATACAGAGAAAGAATGAGAATTTCACCAAGCCAAAGAAGGATGGGTCCCCTTTTCTATAAGCTAGGGTTATGATACATTTTCTATTTAGTATAAAGCAATTGAATCCACACTCAAGTCCCAATCAGATAGCAAATGAGGAAATAACCTCAGGGTCTCTGCATGCATGACTTAAACTCTCACCTCTTTTCTTAGAGACCTAAAAGCCATATTCTGCTCCCAGAATTTAGTTGTTAAAACACTGAGAAAAATCAAGATTGTTCTGTGACTGTGGTAGTCACAGATATTCACATGATTGATAGTTATGACTTATCTCACATGATTATATGACATTTTAAACTACGTTTGCTAAGTTATGCTAAGTTGATTCTTTTGAAATGTGTTAGAAATGTACAGATTATTTTCAAACAAGATTTATTCATATGGTTTATATAAATTCAACAGTGCAAAAGACTTTCTCTTGACTCATTCTAAAATCCAAAGAATGTAAAATTTCATGAAAGAAATCAAATGTGATTTTTTTCAGTATTAGGAAACTTTAATAAAAAATTGTATAAATTTTAATATTTAAATATTTAAAATTTTAATAAAAAATTTTATAAATTAGATGTAGTTCACTGGAAACATTTTAAACAATAGCCTCCAAAGCAGAACCCCCTTGGACCCACTTAGGAACTACAAATAAGATATCACTAGTACATATATAGGCTTTTGTCTTACCTTTGTAATGGTTCAGTGCTCATCCTCAAACATGTCATTCAACTTTACTGTGTCCCTACTATGAGTGATATCGTAGAAAGGGAACCTTAAAAAAGTAGGCAATTAAATGACTGCTGTATGTGTATAAGCAGCATATGTGTACATGAGAGATGTGTGCATATGTGTTTTTATGTGTATGTGCCTGTGTGTGCATGTGTGTATGTGTTTATATGTATATGTGTGCATATGTGTTTACGTATGTGTGCATGAATATTTGTGTATATATATGCATGTGTATATTTTATAGTTCAGTGCTTCTCATCTTTGTATATATATATATATATATATATATATATATATATATATATATATTAATTCTAGAAAGTAAGAACATATTTTGAAAGAAGGGAATATATTTTCAACATTCAGCATGTATGCTAATTGTAAGTATCAAACATAAGATAAGAAAATGGTTTAGAACTCTCCACATGAGGTAAAAAAGTATCATTTCACAATAACTAATTTTCATGTTTTTATAAAGCAAACAATATATAGATTATGTTATCATGGTGTTGTTTTCTCAAGGGAAACACAAAAGTCAAGTTACAGGGCCTGGCATGCTAGTACATTCTATCTCAAATCTTACGTCTCAGACAAGAAAATCAAGACTTTGAGATCAGCATGGGCTATATACCCAACAGTACCAAAAAAGAAAAGATGAATGAGAGCAAAGCCAAGTTGAGCATATTAATGATGTTTCCCTGAACATCTACATGAACAATTTTCAAAATTTAGAACTTGAAAAAAAAAGTAATCAGGGCAAGGTTTATGGGAGGTCACTTGCTAATGTGGATGGGGTTCATCACACTATGAGCCTCTGAAAAATGGCTTGAGAATTATTCCAGCTACTAACGTGCATACATGTTTAATGTGAAAGTAGACTTCTAAATAAAATCACTATGCAGATACATATATTGTTTGCTTCTGCACCTATAAAATTTGACAACTCAAGCTTTGTTCCCTAAGATTTCTAATTGGGAAAATATGAACATGCCTTAAAAATATAATCTGAGATTTACTTTGTATAACACAAAAATTAACTAACTCAAGAAAAGTACAATTTTTTGTGATGATAAGAACAGGTTGAGGTGATGCTCACGTTCTTTATGAGAGGTAGTATGCTGATGCTGGATCATGTAGCATCCTTGACAAATCTGTGGTACTGCTTTGGGATCCTTTTGCCCTTATCTTTTAAGCATTTACTTGTCTAAAAAGAACCAGCAAAGGAATAAACAGTTACAGGGACCAGGGTGACGTCATCAAGAAAAGCTGGGTCGCTGAGACCTGTACATGCCTGTGTGACAGTTAGTCCTGCCTCCTTATGATCTGTGATCATGAGATTTCCAGGTCCTTGGCTAAGCTCTGCAGTTTCAGTGACATCTGAGATAATACAACCTGTTTCCATGGGCTACATGTTATTTAAGTAGCCTAAACTATTTGAAGCATGCATTAAGAAAAAGAAAGATTATTACCCTGGAGGTCATTACAAACATACTGTGAAGGCAAATATCTTTGAACAGAGCTATCAAGCATAGTTCTCAGAAAATATTCTTTAAAAAAAATAAAAAAAAACAATCTAATTACAGAGAATTGAATTTGCTATATTTGGAATACAATTTTAAACTTTCAAAAGTAAACACACTGGAAGATATTTCTATACCTATCTTAATGGAAGTCTAAAGATTTTCTCACATCCTAGTCACACCTGGGATTTACTAGGTAGTATAAATTAGCCTCAAACTTGAGATCCTCCTTCTATAGTCTTTTGACTATAGGGACTATAGGTATGACCCACCATGCCTGGCTCAATGACACTTGTTTTATACATCTTTCCCAAAGATCCCATATTAGGAAATAGAAGTCTATTGCCAGCTCATCATCTATATTCCAAATGCAGGATACCAAAGACATCCCTTTCCCAAAAAGGAAGAGGCTAGTAGAGTTTAGGTAGATGTGGTGTATTTTGTTAGTCCATGGAGGTGAGAAAACACTCAACAGAGAGCAAGGGATTCTGAGCTTCAGATATTAGGAACAGAAAAAAAAAATCATCTGATCATATTTGCATGTGCAGAAGACACAGAAAAGTTTCTCTCCTTAATTCCTTCCTTCCTTCCTTCCTTCCTTCCTTCCTTCCTTCCTTCCTTCCTTCCTTCCTACCTTCCTTCCTTCCTTCCTTTCTTCCCTTCCTTCCTTCCTTCCTTCCTTAAATGCCTTCCAATGCATAGTGACCTATTTATTTTATGACTGCTATCCCTCAGTTCTTGGGGTCACTGTCATGTTACCTAGCACAAGTGATAACAAAATAAAGACAGAAACTCTGATCATGAAGCTGTCCACTTAGTAACCAGTAAATTCAGACATCATGCCCATCAAGTTTCCCAATCTTGCTAAAATTAAGGAAGAAAATAATTGGTAGGTGGGGACTGACCTAGGAAAAGAGAAAAATAACACAAGTTGTCATGCTATAGAGTGATGGACACATAAAGAACAGCTTTGCTAGAGTTAGCAAAGGTCTTCACAGAACACCTGAGGCATGCCAAAGCAAAATGCTCAAGAGAAGCCATGCAAGTTACCAAATACCATGAAAGACCTGGCTATGAGAAAGAGAGAAGGCATGCCATTCACTGAGGAAAATGCTAGACTCTGTATTTTCTAAATGGCTTTAGCCTAACCCTCTCCCCAAACCCCATTAACACAGTGGGCTGAAAAAAAAAAGAAAAAAAAAAGAAAAAAATGCAGTTTTTCCACTTCCTGTGATGATTAAAGGGTGATTTTCACCCAGCGTTTGTTCGCACACGCAGCACACACACCAAGCCTTTCAATCAACATGTCCCTTTTTCTTAATGCTACTGTTTTACTTAAGAGATAATGTCAAAGGAATTGGGCATTGTGACTGGATAATGGTCTCCCGCTGTAAGATAAATGCATCAGCATTTATGGAAAATAAATGCTGGAGAAAAGCCAAGACATTTATTTTAAAGTACAAAACTATTTTCTCGTCACAACATTCAGAGGCAGAGATGTGGCAACTACCTGAATGGCTTTTTTAAAAATACCAAGATTATCCACAGAAAGGAGCAGAATGGAATGTTGCTCTCTCGGTTTAATGGAAGCTTAAGTTCTACAGATACTAACCCTGATTTCAAATGTGCTATTGATTGACAATATTGAGTAAATGCCTGAACACACTCAGCCACCTCTTTACCTCTCCAGCTTCATTATTCAGATGTGCTGTGCTTTCATCAACAAAGTGGATTCTAGTACACATACTGACACCCAAGCATAGACTTGGGTCAAGTGACCTTTGCTGCGATCAGAGCACACTTAGGAGTTGCTGCTAAGGCTAGTTTGGTAGAACAGCACATGCCAGGCATTTGGGGAGATGTTGATGTCAACAGTAACACTCAAGACATGGGGTTTCATTCTTTGAGTCCTCTGGGAGTGCCTACAAGTGTGAGATGACTGAAAGTGAATTTCATCAGCTGCAAATCTAAAGAACCTCAGAGTAGTATGACTAGATGGGGATGGAGGTAGATGTTTGGTTTAGTATGCCTTCTTTTCTATACACACTGCAATGGACCTCATTTGTATTTTTCTAGATATAGAAAATGACGCAGCATATTACCTTTGATTTTTCTGTTAGTGCTATTGTGTGTAACTTTAAAAGTCATTCATCTTCTCAGGCTTTGAAAATAGGCCTCAATAATTAATCAGTGCCTATAATTACAGCACAGACTTATTTAATGGCATCCGTCTTTATAATGGTTATGGAAATAGCTATGTAAAGTTTTCATGTATTCCTTAAATAATTTTCAGTTGCTTTTATAAAAATTATTTCTTCTTAAGATTAAATTTACAGAGATATATAAATCCAAATACTCCGTGTTACTCACTTAGTTTTCTCAGATAGCCACACAGTAATCTTTGTTGAATATCTAAAAACATTGTGTGTGTGTGTGTGTGTGTGTGCATGTGTGTGCGTGTGTGTGTGTGTGTGTGTGTGTGTGTGTGTGTGTGTGTGTGTGTGTGTGTGTGTGTGTGTGTGTGTGTGTGTGTGTGTGTGTGTGTGTGTGTGTGTGTGTGTGTGTGTGTGTGTGTGTGTGTGTGTGTGTGTTTCTATTAGAAACTCTCCCTATCTGAGCTCACTGGTTGGATGATTGGTTGTACAAGGCCATAGGGTCAATTCCCAGAATGAAAAACACAAATCTCTAGAGTGTGGTGTTGACAGAACACTGAATGGAGTCCCTTAGACACCTCAAGAGATTATAGTGAAAATATACGTGAAACATTTATGATTAATTTCTGGTAAATTGTCTTCTGGCCAGGTTCTTGCAGCTAGAGTTGAAGGGCCAATGCTCTGGGCTTGAAGGCCCAAGCAATTTGTTTAGCCACTCACCCAATACACCAGTTGAAGAGATATAAGATGCTGAAAGGCGCAGAAAACAAATTTGATTGATTTGTATATTTAGAAGCACAAAGGGTCCCTATGATGCCAAGTTCAACTTTCTGTATGAGCTTTGTGTTTTAATAGAAGCATCATGGTAAGCATCAAAAACCATGTGCAATTGAGCACCCCTACACATAGTCCTGATTAGTTTATTCCAGTTTGATCTCAGTTCTGGTTCTATAAGGTGACTCTAAGAAGTCCTCATTGATTGAGGAGAGTGATCTACTTCCCAAAAGATGATCACCTCTGTTTCAGAGAATAGCCTCACCATTCTGGATAATTGTTTTTCTTAGAATTCGGAACAGCTAAATTTTCAAGAAACAATAGCAGCAGCTGCAACAACAACAACTGAAGGCTCTTAAGTGCCTTTTGGCTGATCTGGAAGGTCACAATAAAAAGGGTAACAATAAGATGCCTCCATTACTATTATCTCTGCACCTCTAATTTTGAAGGGAAATAAAATAATTAGAGTTAGTTTCTAAGCAAATACTCCTTTATAGTCAACATGGCTTCATGAAGATGAAAAGCAGTGTGAAGGAGAAACATGCAATGTACAGTCAGAGATGCGAGGTTCAGTCTGATTTCAGTTTCTCTGTAAATCCAAGTGGACCAACTGGATTTTTTAGCAAATGAACTTCCTAAGGTAGATTAGGGGGAGTCAGAAAACACTGTCACTATACACAAAGAACTTCCAGAGAATAGCCTCAATCAACTTTCTTCAATTCAGGATTCAATTACATTGGCTTGTTGTACTTTCATCTAAAATTTCACTTTAATAAATTGTTTGGCTGTCATGAAAATACTGACTATGAGTAAGGAAATTATTATATATTCCAGAGGCACCACTGAGATGATTCTTTAATGTGTTATATTTGAGAGTTTGTATTTACTGATGTTCATACAAGGGCGGTGCTACAATTGTCTGCTTCATTGAAGAGTGTGAAGCTGAACACTAACAATACCTTTGATATTACACAGAAGTGTTTATGTCTGAGGTTGTATACAGATGACATGCCTCTTGAGGGTGAATCTAACAATTAAAAGTCTCATAATTAATTTTTATTTTCTAGGAAAGCAACTTTAAAATAAAGTATTACTAAGATTTTTTTTTTAAAGAGTCTGTGAGTGAATGACCTTTAAATCAGAATAAGCAGCCAAGGCCCATGCCTGATGTGTGCCTCCACCTGGATGTGAGCCTTTGCTGCTATGCTTCACAGCCCGCGCCTATTCTAATCAGCTTAATTCCGATCCATTGCAGCAAATCCTGACCTGTGCAGAGGACAGAGGAACTGCATTACGTAACAATGTTTAACTAAAATTACTAAACTAAATGCTTGAAATTTTAATAAAGGGTGAATCTCTACATGCAAGCTATTATTAACAAGAAAATATGTTTCTGTTGGATTTGTGGACATGGCACTTTGACCTCCAGTTAGCTGGAAGTCCTGCTATAGGAGGCAAAATGTGCTGAAATAGCTTACTCATTAACCACTTTTCTGTCTGGAAAATCAAGAGCTTCTTGTAGTTCTTAGTTGGCTTTGGCTGAAAGTTGGGACAGCATCTCTTCTCATGAGCTCTGTACTACCTACTTCCTGAGTCCTCTATAAATCCCAACTTGATTTTGGCTTTTTGCATAGTTCAACTATTTCTTGCGAAGCTATTTCTCAAGAGTAGAATAGAATAGACGAATCAAAACTGCAGCAGCAGCAGCAGCAACAGCACCACCATCACCAACAACAACAACCAGATAACAGTCAGGCTGTACTCAAATGCAAATAAGCAGAGTCTAGACTGGTATGAGGCATCATTCCATAGGGCAGAAGACATGCACCTTTCTCAACTGGGTGCTGTGTATGAGTGTATGTCTACAGGAAAGGAATTGGGTGCCTAGGATTCCTAGTGAAAATTCATCCCCATCAAGCAGCAAATGAACTGAGATTTTCTGGCACTGGTTTCTACGGGAAGTAGCCTTTGTCTCAGGCCAGTTAAGGCCATAGGTAGAGGTTAAATGAACCACATTAAGGGACTAATTATACCTGCTGGACAGACAAAAGCCCTATTCATATGTATTCCCATAGGGTGAAGAATTTTTGTCTGTTTGAAAAAATTGGCAAAGCATGTTTAATATTTCTTGTAAAGTCTTTTATTATCCATTAAGAAAAGCCTGCACATGTCATCTGAGTTTTTCTCCTGTAGAATGCAGCTTGTGGACTCTACACTGCTAGAAGGTAATAATTATTTAGTCTCAAACACTGTTTCTAATATCACCATTTTTGTAATTAGTGATTTGCTCTCATGATTAGGAAGATTTTTTTTAAATGCACTGTATTTCTTATCCAGCCACCTACAAGCTTAAAATAATCATTTATTCATTAGTAAATTTAACATTTATTCTAACTACTTTTTTTTGCTACTTTGAGTTCCCTGAAAGAGATTGTGTTTATTCTGTATGATTAATTTCTATTAGTAAGGAACCAAAATAATTCCCCTTGATATCTCATAGCTTTCCTGCTGAACCCAATTCTCTTTAATTCATAACTTTCTAGTCCTAACAGATATTGGGTACTGTCCAATGTGTTCACTCTCCATGAGGTTGCACATCCACTGTCCTGTTTTGTTTTGTTTTGTTTTGTTCTATTTTGTTGTTTTTGACACAAACTACAAGTTGTCTATGAAGAGAAACCTCAGTGAAGGAACAACAACAAAATATCTGCATCAGATTGCTCCCTGGTATGTCTGTGGGGCACTTCTGCATTAATTACTGATGTGGGAGGGCCCAGCTCAGTCATGGTGTAGATACCCCTGGACAAGTTGACTAATTTTTTTTTTTTTTTTTTTGCTTTGCTTTTTCAAGACAGGGTTTCTCTGTGTAGCCATGGCTGTCCTGGAACTCACTCTGTAGTCCAGGCTGGCCTCGAACTCTGAAATCTGCCTGCCTCTGCCTCCCAAGTGCTGGGATTAAAGGCATGTGCCACCGCCGCCCGGCTTTTGCCTAAATTGAAAAAAAAAAAAAATAGTAGACTGAGCAAGCCATGAGGAGCAAGCCAGTAAACAGTATTCCTCCACGGCTGGGCTGTAGCTTTTAGTTTCTACCTCTAGGTTACTTCCTCTGTTCCTTCTCTAATGCCCATCCACAGTGGAATAGAAACTGTAAGTTGAAAGAGAGCCTTTCCTCTACAGTTGCTTTTGGTCATGGCATTTATTACAATAAGAGACACCCGGAGTCTCCCACTAAGACTCCTGTACTTCAGAGTACATTGCATGCTAAGAACACCATCTGCGAAGAACATTTCTGGTTCACTGCTCCTTCAGCCTTGCTGGGTTGGAGACATTTAATAAATGCATGCTAAGTACAATTAGAAGATAACATTTTGGGGAGTCATAAAATAGCATATTCTTCTTCAAATACAACATTTCATATAAGGAAAAAACGAGTTTTCTATATTACTGCCTGGGTTGTCATTCCCTGACATACTTGCAAGAACTTGCGGGCACAGCTTCATTTTCCTCACTGGAGAGGAGGCAGCTTTCTTTGAATTGATGACTGCTTGTTGATACCTGTCAGTTATCCATGTACTATGTTTAGCTGTTTCAAGAAGAACTTCTCAAAAAATCACATCTATTTTCTTGGATTAGTCATTCCCACTACACAATCTCTGTCTCGCCCTGCCCCCATCACTATCTCATCTTTAATGTATCTCTCATCCAAGCTTTTATTTTATTGATGACTTCTTAAACTCCCTTTCATCTTAAAATCAGTTTTCATTCAGCCACCTAACCAAGAGTATATGTGGGTGAATGATAAAGTGTTTCCAAAATAAGTTAGGAACACCTTTTAAAATTGTAATTATATATATATATATATATATATATATATATATATATATATATATATATACATAGCTCTTTGGTCATGGCTTCAAAAGTTATGAATGACAGCAGGAGGAGGAATTGCAGAAGTAAAGGGAAGAAGGGGAGGAAAACTTAGGTTAGAAGAAGGAGAAGACAACACTGTGAATGGAGTATATGCCGAGTGGTACTTCATAGGACACTTTGCCCCAATGCTTGTCTGTTAAATACTGCTGAGTATTGGAAGATATGTGATATGCTTCTTATCCAAATTAGTCTACCCAATTCCTATCAACTTGCTTAATAGGCAATCTGAATCGTCTATATATCATTTATTTTCATGAATAAAATGCAATTGTTTAAAATAACACACTCTTTGGTACCTTTATTTATTTTAACCTAATCATAACATCATGAAATTAAGTTATGAAAGATAATTAAATGCATTATAGAAAGATAAGGAAAGCGTGAGACTGAATTGTAAGAACTCTGCCTTCTACTCATGCTCAAAGCTGACATTTTATTCTCTTGTCAGATTGTAGAATGACTAATTTTTCTTTGACCATTCTTCTTTTATTGACAGAAAGTTTTGTTCCAAACTGTCTAGGCTTTTATTGCTGTGACCAGACAATACCAAAAGAGATCATACAAGGGTAAATATTCAGAAGCTTAGTCTGTTATCATTATGGAAAAAAAACAAAACATGGTAGTATGCAGGCAGACATGGTGCTGAAGAAGAAAATGAGAAATCTACATCTTGATCTGCAGGCAGCATAAGGAAACTGGATATAACTTGAGCATATGAGAGCTCAAAATCTGCCCACACTGTAATATACTTCTTCCAACAAGGCCCTACCCACTCCAACAAGGCCACATCTCCTAATGGTGCCATTCTTATGGGCAAAGCATTCAAACACATGAGTCTATGGGGACTATACCTACTCAGACCACTATATATAGCACATATACATTGGTTTGCTTTGCTTTGCTTTGCTTTGCTTTGTAGAGAACCACTCAATTCTCCTGCATGGATTGATGAGAATTTCATTTCTGGGATTTCTTAAACATTATCCTACTGGTGTGTGGCAATCACTCATTATGGTTGCCATCTTTGATTCTCCAATACCAAATGAAGCTGAACATCTTTTTTTCATTTATTTGCACATGAGATGTTTGCATATATACACCTATATATCCAATTGCTTATATATATAGATGTGTACATCCTGATAATATTAACAAGAAGTTTTGATTCATTTTTAGCCAAGGATATCAAGTTGTTTATAACCACATGAAAGCAAACCCTACAGTATTTATAATTGGAAAAATTAAGTACATTTTCCATTTACAGCTTGAGAGAAGTGAATATTATTTTCTTCAGTGTAGCATGTCATCTTCAAAGTGATGGGAAGCATGGCCCTTTTTTTTTTTTTTTTTTTTTGACTAAGCACTGTTGAGTTACAAGTTTTTTAAAACAGGTAATCTGATAAGAAAGTATCTTAGTTTGTTTTCTTGTTTCTATGGGAAAAAAATACCTTAAGTAAAACAAGTGAGAAAGGGGTTTCTTCAGTTCATTGTCCAAGAACACAGACCATCATTGCAGAGAAGTCCAGGAAATGCCTGGTCACATCATTCACAAACAGGAAGCAGAGTGATCTGATGCTTCCAATTTTTCCCTGTTTTATACAATGTAGAACACAAAGCCCAGGAAATGGTTCTCTGACTTTGAGTGTGGGTCTTCCGGTCTCAGTTAACCTATCAACACAATCTCTCCCATGAATGCCAGAGGCTAGATAGACCTGCTGAGGCAATCTCACAGCTAAGTATCCCTCACAGATGTATAGTGATGCTTCTCTGCAGGTGAGTCCAGATCTTGCAAATTTGAAAAATAACAATAACCATCACAAGTGGCTTTGTATATTACACAATTCATCTGAATTCCAAATAGCTTGAAAATTTGATATTGTGTCAATGATTTTGCTTGAGATGTTAGTTACAGTGATGTTTCCCCTATGGTCTAGGAGTTTCGGCAAAGAGCATTTTCTAAAACTAAAATAGAATTTAAAAGAAAGTAAAACATTTTTTTCTAAAATAGTTTCATTGAATAATTTAGGCATTAATATGCAAATTGTGTCAGACTGTCAAAATTATACTTTCCTAGTATCTATTCCAAATATGTTCTTTTCTACCAACTGATGAGAACATGATGTCAAAAGTTCTAAGTGTTGTGGAGAATGGAGTGTCAATGGGCTATGCCCACGCACTCCCTAGTATTGTCCATTAGATAAGTGGTCAGTGCAATTAATCAGACACCACAGCTTAAGGCTCAGTAAGGTACTGACTTACAATACCGGCTCTTATGCGTGTGTCTCCAGAGAATTTTTCTTCTTTGGGGGAGATTTGTGTCTTGCGCATTAGCACATGGTGTTGTGATGAAAATGGTCTGCTTTGAGTGAGTCCTACTTTTGTGTTTTTTCTGGTTGTTTGTCATGGGAAACCTACAGGAAGGAAGAAAGAAAATGTCTAACAATCAGAAAACTATCATAGTTCTGTTTTTATTGCATTTTCACTAATATTTATATAGATACTACTTATTATAGACATAACCCCAAAGTCTGAAGTCAACTTTACCTTGATGGAGAAAATGGCAGTCTCACATGGAACAATCATGACATGTGTCACCTCGGGAGTCACTTGTTCTTGATTGAAGTCTATTATCTGTCCATAAAGTTCCTCAGATGGTGTAGTTTTCTTAGCCTTCACCTGTTTGCCCACAGCATAGGGGTTGATGCATATCAATCCAATTAGCAGAGACAAATCTATGAAAAGGAACACTTTACTAACTTGAAATAATAATATAACTATCAAGCAAAACAAATATAGTCTAGTTGCAACAAAATTTTTCTTGTATAAATGCAAGCTGTGTATTGTGGTGATGAGATGGCCCTAGTACTCCTGTGTAATCCTTTCTTCAGAGGAAATCTGTGTCTCCCCCTTCCTGCTGATGAAGACCACATTGCTAAGGTCAGCCTCTTGGGTTTTGCCTGTGTTCATTCCTGAGTGCATATTATTTCCGTTTTGTGGGATGGTGTTATAAAGAAGCCATTTTTCTGAAGTACTACATATCCTATTTCCTGTGCTTCTCTTGTAGTCACGGGGGAGTGGGAAGTAATGTTAGTTGTCAAATGTTTACATTCAATATACTCATATTCCCTATTCTTACAGTAAATTAGAAAATAAAATTTATAATAGTCAGCCTTTAAGAGGTTCAGTTTAGACCTTTAAATTATTGTCTAGGCCAACACCATAATATTATATTAATACTATTTTTAAATATTTTGTTTTGTTTTCTGTTCAAGTTTTATTCTTTCTTATCTTTAATGAAAGGTTTAAAAATATTGCACTTATAGACCTATGTATACTGCTTCACAGTATACATTAATGTCAAAGATAATTTTCAAAAGTCAATTTTCTCCTTCATCCATGTGGATTATAACATGGGGAGCTGGGGAAGAAGTTTCATTGGTAGAGTCTTTCCTGTACAAATATAAGGGCCACAGTTATATCCCTAAGACCTAGACAAAAGCTAGAGATAGAGCAGAAGAGGAAGACTCCCAAAGGTTTACTGGCCAGACAGACTGTCTAGCAAAAGTGGAAAATGCAGGTTCAATGAGAGATACTGTCTGAAAACATAAGGCAGAAAGAGATTAAGAAAGAGATTCTGATGTGTACCTCTAACCTCCACACTTTCAGACACTCATATATATGTGTACACCATGTGCAAATAAGGAAGGAATTGGAAGTTAAAGGAATTTCGGAAGGTGTCTCAGATGTTAAATTGATTGCAAGGAAGTGTAATGACTTGAGAGCCCCCAGAGTCCATGGAAAAGTGTCTCTATGTACCTGAATTGGTAAAGTCTAAATAAGACTCTCAAAATCACCTTTTGGCCTCCATAAGCCCCCCCCCACACACACACACACTCACACACACACACACACACACACACACACACACACACTATTTCTCTCTCTCTCCTCTCTCTCTCTTTCTCTCTTTCTCTCTCTCTTTCTCTCTCTCTCTGCAAAGAAAGTGAAAAGAGAAACAGTGAGCCTGTCATAACTATGTATAATACATGATCAAAAAAAAATAACTTGCTTGAATTTGTGTTAGATTTCATGGGCCTCTGTGCTAATTATTTATGCCAAATTTTGGAGTAGACTTGATCAAAAACACTTAGCAAGAAAATGACTAAATGCAATAAGTGAAAATATAGATCTGTTTACACATATGTTAAGTCTCCACTAAAAATGTTTTATGAGGAATGATTTTGTTATTAAAGATTTATTTATTTTGTTTATATGAGTAAACAAGTACTTTCAATTAATTTTTAGCCAAGGATATAAAGTTGTTCATAACCACAGAAAAGCAAACCTTACAGTATTTCCAATTGGGGAAATTAAGTACATTACCTGCAGTCATATCAAAAGGGCTTTGGGTTCTAGTCACCATGTGGTTGCGAAGAATTGAACTTAGAACCTCTGAAAGAGCAGCCTTAATCACTGAGCCATTTCTTGAGCCCCCATGAAGACCAATTTCTATGACTATAAAGCTAATATCTGCAATCACCAACAGATAACAAAACCATCTTGTAGCCAGATTCTTTTCTAAGACTTGTTTACTGAAATTAATATTCAGAGTCAGTCTCTGCCAGAGTCTAATTATAGAAGAAAGATCATATTGGCAATGTATTACAACTGGGTAAAAAATTTCTAAGATAATTGTAAAAAAAAAAACTGCATCAGCGGCAACAAGGACTTTTAAAAATCTTTCTGAGCTGCTTATTTAGCTTAAAAATAGCACAGACAATACAGAATATCAGGTCAAAGTCAAATTGTCAGGTAACACACTTTGATCATTTGAGAATATTACTATTAGACAGAGCTACAGTTGACTACAGGACAAGCATGTGTCTAAAGCTCACTGGCACACAGAGTCTGAGTTTAAAGCAGATACTTTTATTCAGCAATTAAGCCAAAGAAGAATGTTACTAGTAGCCCTGTCTACACAAGGCTTAAAAATAAATTACCTCTTTTGTTTGTATGGTGAAATTAGTCCATATCTGCTCTTGATATCTTTCCTATAAAAATAACTATTTGTATTTTTCTTTCAATTGAAAGATTTATTCATCCTGGTTGAGGGAATGATGATGATGTTGATGATGATGATGATAATGATGATGATGGTGATGGAAACTGGTACATTTTGTACTTTTTCTGTATCAGAGAGTGTGATTAATGATGTACATGTCATTCTTTGTGTGTAGCCCTAAGAAAGGCAACATGATTAGATCCTTTTTTCAAAGCAAGTGCATAAAAGCAAAAAGGAATATCAATCTCTAAGCACCCTAGAGAAGTATCAACTAATGAATGAGCAGAATTTCCACATGAAGCTACAGTTCAATAGTATAGCCTGTCCTGGTTGCCCCTTTAAAACAATGCCTTACATCTCCACTTCATTCTAAATTAAGCTCGATTTCGACTGATTGTTGTTGTGGTTCTTGACCGATCACTAGATCAACTCTGACTTCATTAAGGTTCCCTGAGTAGTTACCAGGGTCATGTCTATTTTATTTTAAGCATGTTTTACTCAATTGTCTTATTGGAATTAGTTTTTGCTTATTGAATACAATTGTTTTTCTATTTTGTCAATAAATGTTGAATTGTAATATACAGAACATATTAGCTTAGGCATTTGTTTCCATAAGGGAAATTCTAATTACTGTCCAGAAATCAGGTATTGTTGGGTTTCTAGCTGGTTAGTTGCCATTCCAGCCTTTCACAGAGATTCATATCAAATAACATGAAGAACTTGAGAATGATAGGCAATTTGACTCCAATCTTCAGCATCAAAAGTTTATATATGTACTATCTAGACACTGTTCCTTTAAAACATACAGATTTCAAAGAATTAAGAATTGTCTGTTTGTTTTAATCATAACTATGACATTCAAAACACACAAATTGGTGTTTTGTTTAATTTAACTTTGGCCTCAGGAGTGTATGAAAGAGTGTTCAACCAAATGTCAAGAAGACAAACATATCCTGGACATTACACAGCATATTAGTCTCACAGCTAAAATGTAGCGTCAAGTCTTTGTGCAGAGCAGTTTTTTTTTTCTATTTATTCTGAAAGGAATAGTGACCCCTATCATATGGCCACTTTGAGTCAATGGGAATGTGTGTAGGGTGGGGAGGGGGAGTTCTAAGTAGCCCATAAAGGACCAAAGCGATCTCTGTGAATCCGCTTAAGCCTAAGGCCATGGATTCTTCAGTTTCCCAGGGGTCTACACCTCTCTCAGTGAACTCATCACACATCTCCCTGCATCCTTGCTCCACATTCCTGCTGCATGGCTTTGTACACCTGTGCTTTGGAAATGCTTTGCTATGATTTTCTGTTACTCTACATCTTCTATTTTAAACCCTTATTTTCTCTCTCCTACAAAGCCTTTTCTTATTATTTCAGGTCCTGCTGATTTCTTTTCAGATTTTCCCTGTATTCTATCACCCTCTTTCAAATGTGCTAATCTCACCTCCCCAAGTATATTTCAAATATATTTAAAGCCAGGAATGTGGTCTTAACATTTTTTTTGTGTGTGTGTTAGATGTTGCATGCCTTGAATAAATGCTTGAAATGCACTGTGTTACATTGAGTTTGTTCTTACATATTTTATGATACAAAAGTACATAGAGCTCATTTCAGGTCACTTGCTTCCTTGATATGAATATAAGGGAATAAGATAAGCTTTCTTCTAATGATTAACATAAGAGTTCTTTCTGGGAATTATAACGAAAGGATCCACCCAGTCAAAGTATCAGAAACTGAATTTCCACTTGTAATTTATTTTACTCACAGCAGTTTGGGTTTAATTTGACAACTCTCTCATTACAACTCGAAAAGAAAAAAAAAATCTTCCTCTGTACAAATGTATTTCCATATTTCCATCTCAGTATAAGCACAGCTGTGAACCAATTACTTCAAAGTTCAACAGCTGGTTGTCTCTATCCTTAGCATCAGAGAGAACGTTGAGCTTAATCCTAGAGAGACTCTGAGGTTTAGTACAGAGGTGGGTTTTTTTCCTTAGTGTTATTTTCTTTCTTTGTTTTCATTTCAAGACAAGTAGGGCATGTTTTCTTCTGTCTACCATGTTTATTTTCTGTATTTGGTACTGAGAGATAACAGATATGTCTTAAATCTTAATATAAGTATGTTATGTGAGTATTTATTAGTTACCGAGAGTAGCTAGGAAAAAAAAGTACACACACTTTATGGTACAAATAAGTATATTTGTCTGAGAAAAGAATATTTCCTCTGGCCACCCACACTGTAAGTGTGTAAAGATGAAAAACAAGCGAAATTTCATGTTTACCTGTTGATTCTGGAGCTCATTACTCTCTGGTACCTTCTCCATCTGCCAAATCTGCCTGTATGACACAGAAAGAAAAATAAATCAGTGACTAAACAAACTTACTTTCATGATCTCTCTGCCTCCCAATGTGCCTTTTAGCAAGCACTCTTCTTGTATATGGTGTTCTATATGAGCTCTTGGTGAATCTCCCCACCTCTACTTTTGAACAGACTGATAAACCATTTTTGAATGTGTTCCACAGAGTGGGAACATGCTCATAATTAACATAGCCTTTATCCCTTCCATTGATAGGAAGAACAGGGGTGGGCAATCTGTGCTCCATACAGATAAAGGTCACATTCATTTCCCAAACTCTCCCAGCAGTCTCTCCAGGACAAGGGGCTACCATGCTGGGCATATCAAAACCAACTAATTGCTATGGTTGTAGCTCAGCCCCTGTTGTATGTGCTGGGTTTCTGTGAAGTCACTGTACTTTCTAATAATGATTATATTCAGTAATCATGACAGGACATGGGAAAGAATTGGGCAGTGGCATAGGAGAGGAATTCTCTAAGTGCACTTGGTAGACATAGTTATTTAATGCAGATAAGAATGTTAGAATTCTTAGGCAAATGGATATATCTGGAGGATATCGTCATGAGTGAGGTAACACAATCACAAAAGAAGTCACTTGATATACACTCACTGATAAATGGATATTAGCCCAGAAACCTAGAATACCCAAGACACAATTTGCAAAACACCAGAAAATCAAGAAGAAGGAAGACCAAGGCATGAATAATTCATTCCTCCCTTAAATAGGGAATAAAATACCCATGGAAGGAGTTACAAAGTTTGGAGCTAAGAGGAAAGGATGGACCATCCAGAGACTGCCCCACCCGGGGTCCCATCCCATTATCAGCCACCAAACTCAGACACTATTGCATATGCCAGCAAGATTTTGCTGAAAGGACCCTGATATAGTTGTCTCTTGTGAGGCTATGCCAGTGTCTGGCAAATACAGAAGTGGATGCTCACAGTCATCTATAGGATGGAACACAGGGCCACAATGGAGGAGCTAGAGAAATTAATTACCCAAGAAGCTGAAGGGGACTGCAACACTATAGGTGGAACAATATTAACTAACCAGTACCCCCAGAGCTCGAGTCTCTAGCTGCATATATAGCAGAAGATGGCCTAGTCGTCCATCATTGGGAAGAGAGGCCCCTTGGTATTGCAAACTTTATATGCCCCAGTACAGGGGAACACCAGAGCCAAGAAGTTGGAGTGAGTGGGTAGGGGAGTGAGTGGGCGGGGGGAGAGTATAGGGGACTTTTGGGACAGCATTTGAAATGTAGATGAAGAAAATATCTAATACAATTTTTTTTTTTTTAAAAAAAAAAGAATGTTAGAGTAAGAATGTTCTCTGCATTCTAATCTCCAATAACTCCCTGGTTGCAACTTCCCTCCATAGTAATGCACTCTTCCTTGAGATATTATTCTACCCAACGGGAGAAGGGAAATCTTCTGTCTGATAAAATATATTCTTTATCTGAGGGCAGTTTAAGCATAAGTTTGTCTATGACCTACTTATGAATTTCCAAAATAAGAAAATAACAGAAACTTATGAGTTATCAAAAAACAAACAGCCGAGAAACAGTACTACTTTTAAAGAACATTTTAATGAGAAAATATAAAGCTCAGTTGAGAGCATGGTGGAGAGGTGCAGGAGGCACAATACTCGCAGTGTCCGTGGGGCTGAGACATACCTGTAAGCTGAAGAGTGGTGTGGAAGCTGGATGTCAGTAAAAAAAATCTCTCTGTAGTCCAGAGGTAGGAAGTTGTCCCGTTCTGCACACGTCTCAGATATGACTCGATCCAACCAGCTCTGGTCTTTGTGTTTTCCTAGACAGCTGACTAATCGGTGTGGTCAGGATTTTTCTACATATAAACAGAAGAAGTGATTTACTCTGTTCACCAGTATTTGCCTAATATTTAATACAGAACCAAATTTCTTTTAATTGCTACAAGGATACCAGACATTTTCATTCTTTTTCCATCCAAAAATTAAGTCTTAGTGAAATTTTATATAAATTACTGTTATTAGAAATCCCCATATATTTTAAAATGTATTAATATTTCTCAATATTCCTGTTATAATTTTATTTGTTCCTCTAAGCAACATTTTAATGACTTTTCTGGCTCCAAATCAATATCATATATGAGTTTTGTTCTGTTTAAGGTTATTGATTATCCTATGACAAAATTAATTGTCAAAATTTAATAAAAGTGTGTCAATATGTTATTAATGGCCTTCTCATACATTTGTGTAATTAAAGATTAAATATGTACTGAACATATTTTTAATAATAATATTAGGTTTTGAATTGAATACATTTTTTCTGAATATTGTCATATGTTAAAATTCCTTGATGTGAGTTCAAAATTTCAATTACACAGAAAGGCTATAAATCATTGTGTTTATTATACTTGATTCAAATCAAAGAAGACTTTTTTACCCCCCAAAAAATAGTAGCTGTCATCTGATAAGTGAGAAGTTCAGCTTTATTTTCTACAACATTAACCATAAGTTTTAGTTTGGTGTGTTGTCTCAGTCCTCTAATGTCACCATTTGGGAAAGAAGTTTGGGCACATAAATGGCCACATAAATGTTCCAAGCCAGCCTGAACTGCAGTTGAGATCCTATTTAAAAATATAAACAAAGTAATTTGATATTGGAGGATATATAATTTACACACAATTTGGGAAAAACGGATACAGAACTTGTTTCCTATAGGAATATATGTGTATTTTGGTGTCAGCAGATGGTGAAGACAGGAGGAAGGGAGGGAAGGAAAGGGTCATCAGCAGGAGAGGCAAAATAGTGCCTGACCTCTTTCTGATAAGCCTATGAGTGGCAGGTGACAGTGTGGCTTATGGTATCTTGCTGTGGGTTCAAGAAAACCTCTGTGAATACTCCATTTTTTCTAATGCTGTCTCAGTGTTAAATATCAACAGCGTTCTGTAGATGAAGCTGGCTGCTAACAAGGAGAGAGCCTTTAAATCATTCTGGAATTATAGTCAATTACATGGGTTATTTTAAAAAAAAACATTTCAATAGTGTCATTTAAGACTGTCCTACTTCTCTCTCTTCACTCTCTATTAGAAGACGAAAGGGTTTTATTGTTTGTTCTATTTGTTGCTAATTATTTTATTTATTTACATTTAAAATGTTGTTACCTTTTCAGGTACCCTCTTCACAAGCTCTCCATCCAATCACCCCTCTACTTCTCTAAGAGGGTGCTCCCCAATCTACCCACTCGTTCCCAGCCCACACCTCTAGTATCCCTCTTCTCTGCAGTTTTGAGTCTCTACAAGATGAATCGCATCCCTTTCCACTGAGGCCAAACAAGGTAGTTCTCTGCTATACATGTAGCAGGGACCACTGACCAGCCTGTATATGTTCTTTGGTTGGTTGTTTAGTCTCTGAAAGCTCTGATGGGTCTATTTAGTTGATATTTTTGCTCTTCCTATGGGTTGAAATCCCCTTTAGCCCCTTCAGTCCTTCCCCTAACTCTTCCAATGGGGGTCCCTGGTATAATTCCAGTTGTTGGCTGTACATGTCTGAATCTGTCTCAGTCAGGTGCTCACAGAGTCTCTCAAAGGGGAGCCATGCCAGGCTCCTGTCTGCAAGCACATTTTGGCATTAGCAATAGTGTCGAAGTTTGGTGTCACCAGATGAGACAGATCCCAAGGTTGGGTGGTCTCTGGATGCCCTTTCCTTCAGTCTCTGCTCCATTTTGTGTTGCTGCACATCCTTTAGACAGGAAAAATTCTGGGTTAAAATTGTTGAGATGGGTGAGTGGCTCCATCCCTCAACTGAGTGAAGGCCATGTCCATCTACTGGAGGTGGTCTCTTCAGGTTCTATCTCCCTGCTATTGGTCATTTTGGCTAATGTCATCCCCATTGGGTTCTGGGAGCCTCAGGCATCCCTAGATTCTGGGAATTTCTGGTGGTTACCACTTTTTATCACCTGCCACTGCTGCATGTTTTCATTCATTATCCTAGCCCTCTGGGCTTTCTAATGTCTTCCCCATCTCTAATCCTGCCCACCATTCGTCCCTCCCCATTCTCTCTTACCTAGGTCCCACCCTCTTTCTGCCTGTGGTGACTATTTTGTTCCCCCTTCTAAGTGGGAATGAAGTAGCTACACTTTGGCCTTCCCTCTTTTTAAGCTTCATATGGTCTGTGAGTTGTATCCTGGGTATTCTGAGCTTTTGGCTAATGTCCACTTATCAGTCAGTGAGTGAAAGGACATACCATGTATGTCCTTTTCTGAGTTACCTCACTCAGGATGATATCTTCTAGTTCCATGTATTTGCCTGCAAAATTTGAGAAGTCCTCATTTTTAATAGCTGAGTAGTATTCCATTGTGTAAATGTACCACATTTTCTGTATCAACTCCACTGTTGAAGGACATCTGGGTTCTTTCTAGCTTCTGGCTATTATAAATAAGGCTCCTATGAACATAGTGGGACATGTGTCCTTGTTATATGTTGGAGAATCTTTTGGGTATATGCCCAGGAATGGTATAGCAGTGTCCTCAGGTACTACTATGTTCAATTTTCTGAGGAACCACCATACTGTTTCCCAGAGTGGTTGTACCAGCTTGCAATATCACCAACATTGGAGGAGTGTTCCTCTTTCTCTACACCTTCGCCAGCATCTGATGTCACCTGGTGACTGGTGTGAGGTAGAATCTCAGGCTTCTTTTGATTGGTATTTCCCTGATGTTACCAAGGATGTTGAACATTTCTTTAGGTGCTTCTCAGCCATTTGTGATTCTTCAGTTAAGAATTCTGTTTAGCTCTGTACCCCATTTTTAACTATTCTGTTTTATGAAATCTAACCTCTCGAGGTCTTTGTATATTTCGGGTATTAGCCCTCTATTTGATTGTAGAGTTAGTAAGGATCTTTTCCCAATCTGTAATGTCCTTTTTGTCCTATTGAATATGTCCTTTGCCTTACCGAAGCTTTTCAGCTTCCAGAGATCATGTTTATCAATTGTTGATCTTACAGCCTGACCCATTGGAATTCTATTGAGGAAAATTTCCCGGGCTAATGTATTTGGGGCTCTTCCTCACTTTTTTTTTTTTTTCTATCAGTTTCAGTGAATCTTGTTTTATGTGGAGGTCCTTGATCCACTTGGACTTCAGCTTTGTACAAGGAAATAAAAATGGATCAATTTGCATTCTTCTACATGCAGATCACCAGGGAGACCAGCACAATTTGTTGAAGATTCTTTATTTCACCAACTGTATGGTCTTGGCTTCTTTGTCAAATATCAAGTGTCCCATGTGTGTGGGTTTATTTCTGGGACTTCAATTCTATTTAATTGGTCAAGCTATCTGTCTCTGTACTAATACCATAAGGTTATTGAACTATAGCTTTTGGTCAGCTGTGGTGATTCTCCCTGAGGTTCTTTTATTATTGAAAATTGTTTTTGCTATTTGTTATTGAGATTTTTGTTATTCCATATGAACTTGAAAATTGCTCTTCTATCTCTGTGAAGAAAGCCTATACTCCAAAAAATTGGAAAATCTACATGAAATGGATGATTTTTTTAGATAAATACCACATACCAAAGTTAAGTCAGTATCACATAAACTATCTAACCAGTCCCATAACCCCTAAGGGAATAGAAGCAGTCATGAAAAGTGTCAAACGCCCCCCCCCCAAAAAAAATTCCAAGTCCATAGTGTTTTAGTGCAGAATTTTATCAGAACTTCAAAGAACATCTAATACCAATACTCCTCTAACTATTCTACAAAACAGAAGGAACACTACCTAATTCATTCTATGAAGAGTAACTCTGATACCTAAACTAAAGATCCAATAAAGAAATCAAACTTCATACTAGTTTTGCTTATGAATATTGATGCAAAAGATATTCAATAAAATTCTTGAAATCCTTCACAAAGAAGACATTGAAATGATTATCCAGCAAGATCAAGCAGGCTTCATTCCAGGGCTGCAAGGATGGTTCACTATATGGAAATCCATCAAAATAATCCACTATATAAACAAACTCCAAAAAAAAAAAAAAATCACATGATCTTCCCATTAGCTGAAAAGCCTTTGACAAAATACACCTCTTCATGCCATGGAGAGATCAGGAATTCAAGGCACATACCTACATATAATAAAAGCAATATATAGCAAACCAACAGTCAACATCAAATTAAGTAGAGAGAAACTTGAAGCAATCCCACTGAAATCAGGGACAAAACAAGGCTTCCCACACGCCCCCTATTTATTCAATATAGTACTCCAAGTTCTAGCTAAAGCAATTAGAGCACAAAAGTGAGTCAAATGGATACAAATTGGAAAGGAAGAATATGCTAGTATGCATAAGTGACCTGAAAAATTCTACAAGAGAATTCCTACAGCTGATAAATTCATCAATGTGACTCAATATAAAGTTAACTCAAACAGATCAGTAACCTTCCTTTATACAAAGGATAAAAGGGCTGAGAAAGAAATTAGGGTAACAACACCCTTCATGATATTCACAAATAATACAAAATATCTTGGCGTAACTCTAACCAAGCAAGTAAAAAGTCTGTATTACAAGAACTTCAAGTCTCTGAAGAAAGAAGTTGAAGATGAATTCAGAAGATTGAAAGGTCTTCCATGCTCATGAATCTGTATGATTAACATAGTATAATGGCTATCTTACCAAAATTAATCTTCAGGTCCAACACAATGCCCATCAAAATTATTTTATGTTTAAATCTTCTGTCTATTTTATTTCAGTTTTATATTTACATAAGCAAGGCTGGCCTTGTTCCAGTAGAAATTCTCCTGACTTCATCTCCATGGACTAAGATTATGAGCCTGGACATTTGATCTCCATGGACTAAGATTATAAGCATGGACATTTGATCTCCATGGACTAAGATTATAAGCATGGACATTTGATCTCCATGGACTAAGATTATAAGCATGGACATTTGATCTCCATGGACTAAGATTATAAGCATGGGCATTTGATCTCCATGGACTAAGATTATAAGCATGGACATTTGGCTGTTTTTGTTGCTGTGCCTTAGTTCTTATGGATATGTGTTATTCCATGAAGGATTATCAAAGTTGATATTTTTCTAGGAAAAGAAATGAATACACTTTGTCTTTCATGAAACTAATTTCATTTCTGGTTTTACGTGTTACTTACATAATTTATGTATGAAATTACACTGTAGCTTTTGATGCCAGCAAGAGGGCATCAGGTTCCGTTATAGATGGTCATGGACCACCAGGTGGTTGCTGGGAATTGAACTCAGGGCCTCTAGAAGAGCAGTCAGTGCTCTTAACAACTGTGCCATCTCTCCAGTTCAATATTTTATGTCAATATATTTTATAGGAATAACTTTTTTGAATGTTAATATTGATACTTAAGAACACTTAATTCCTCTTCTTAAGATGGCAGAAAGGTTCTATCAAATGTTTACTTCTTCACAGTTTAGTATAAAGTATATATTCTTGGTGATTAGCTTATCCATCAAGAGGGGAAAACAATGAATATAGAAAAATGATGATTTGCTTTGTGATTTTTTTAGCTATATTTAAAGTATTAAAAAACACCACAAAATAAATAAACTTAACGAATAGGAAATTGAAGATTAAATTGGATATAAGGAGAAAGATTAAAGAATAATTTTTATTTTATGTTGGTAAAACTAGAAATTCATCCATTTTATCTACCTTTTTCAGTTCTGTAGATTATAGGCTTTCTGGGTAAGACCTGATGATTTCGTTTTATTTCCTCAGTTCCTGTTGAATCCATTTGGTTCATAACTTCTGTTAATTCTGCTGTATCTCTGTTTAGTTTCTGTTTCAATGACCTGTTCATTCGTGAGACTGGGTTGTTGAACTATTGCCTTATTATTGTATAAGGTTCAATGTGTGTTTTTATCTTGAGTAACTTTACTTTTATGAATGCGAGTGCCCTTGCCTTTGGGACATAGATGTTCAAACTTGAGACTTTATCTTGGTGGAATTTTTCTTTGATGAGTATGAAGTGTCTTTCCAGATCTCTTTTGGTAACTTTTGGTTGAAAGTGTATTTTATTGGATATTAGAATGGCTACTGCGATTTGTTTCTTGTGAACATTTGCTTGGAAGACTTTTTTCCAGCCTTTTACTCTGAGGTAGTGTCTGTATTTGTCACTGAGGAGCATTTCCTGTATGCAGGAAAATGCTGGGTCCAGTTTACTTATTCAGTCTTTTAGCCTACGTCTTTTTGGAAGCGGGGAATTGAGTCTATTGATGTTGAGAAATATTAAAGACCAGTGATTATTGGTTTCTGTTATTTTTGTTTTTAGAAATGCTATGTTTGTGTGCTTATCTTCTTTTGTGTTTATTGTGAGGTGATTAATCTCTTTTGTTTTGTGAGGTATAGTTACCCTCCTTGTTTTGGAATTTTCCTTCTAATATTCTCTGTTAAGCTGGATTAGTAGAAAGTTATTGTTTAAATTTGTTTTTGTCATGGAATATCCTGATTTCTCTATCTATGGTGACTGAGAATTTTGCTGGGTATAGTATCTTGGGCTAGCATTTTTGTTCTCTTAATGTCTGGCTTTTAGAGTCTCTCTTGAGAAGTGTGATGTAATTCTGGTAGGTCTGCCTTTATCTCTTACTTGGCAATTTTCTGTTACAACTTTTAATACTCTTTCTTAGTTTTGTGCATTTAGTGTTTTGATTACTGTGTGATGGGAGGACTTCTTTTTCTATGTGTTCTGTAGGCTTCTTGTACATTTATAGCCATCTCTTTCTTAAGTTAGGGAAGTTTACTTCTATGATTTTGTTGAAGACGTTTTCTGGCCCATTGAATTGGAAGTCTTCAGGCATTTCTATTCCTACACTCTCAGATTTGTTCTTTATATTGTGTCCTGAATTTCTTAGATAATTTGCTTTAGAAGAATTTTATACTTTGTATTGGGGTTTTACATCTCCAGTGTTCCTGCATTTGTGATTTCTTTATTGTTTCTACTTTTATTTTTATGTCTTAGATGGTTTTGTTCAATCCTTTTACCTGTTTGATTATGTTTTTCTGTGTTTCCCTAAGGGATTTATTTGTTTCTTCTGTAAGGGCTTCTACCTGTTTACCTGTGTCCTCATTAAAGGCCTTGATAATTTTCATGAGATGGAATTTTAGGTCAAAATATTGCTTTTCAGGTTTGTTCGAGTATCCAGAACTTGCTGTGGTAGAACTGGGTTCTGAAAGTGCAAAGCTATATTAGTTTCTGATGCTTATATTCTTGTGCTTGCCTCTTACCATCTAGTTACCTCTGGTGTTAACTGGCATTGTTTTCTCTGACTGGAGCCTTGTAGACAGGTAGAGCTCAGTGAGCTGGGTTAAAACAGCTGCCTCTTGGGAGGCAGACAGTGCTGTTTCTGGTTAGGAGGGCCTCTTGTGTCCATAGTTATGGCAGGCCTCCTGTGTCCCTAGTTACAGCAGTCCTCCTAAAAGACAGGAAGTCGTTGTCACTGGTTACAGTAGAAATACTGATAGACATACAGGCTCTTGGGTTGGGGAAAAAGTCAGGAACCCATGATCTGTCCTAGTCAGATTTGCAGACAGGAAGGAAGATGTGTCTCTGGCAGAACAAATAGCTCCTCTGTCTTCTGGGCAACATGGTGGTCCCACCTAGGGCAGGTATTGAGGTGAGTGTCTCACCTGTAACCCTGGTAATTGCAGACCTCCTAGGAGACAGGCTATCTCTGGTATGTGGAAAGGGGCAGGAGTGCCCAATCTGTCCAGGGCAGAGTTGCAGACCACAAGCTCTATATTGTTTTTAGTGGTACTAATATGATGTGAGTTTAACTGAATGATGACTTCCTTGAATTATCCCCAATTCTCTTGTGTAAATCCAGCTATAGAATAGCCTTAATTGATATTTTAAGTTTATTTTATTTGTGTGTGTGTGTGTGTGTGTGTGTCTGTCTGTCTGTCTGTCTGTCTGTCTTCTGTCTATGTGTAAGTATATGCTCATGTATTTGAGTGTTGCAGAGACCAGGGCATGTTATATGATGATCTGGAACTGGAGTTATATAGTTGTGAGCCTCCCAACCTAGATGCCAAGAATCAAACTTGGGTTCTCTGGAAGAGCAGCAAATATTCTAAATCACTGAGTTTTTTTATATTTCTGAATAACAATAATTGTCAGTATATCATTTTCTCATAGGCATTCAATATTATTATTTAAAATTATTTTTAAGAGACAATGGGTTATCTGCTAGCTGATATGATTTCCTGTTTTCTGTTATCTCACGGCAAGTGGCACACATGCAGCTCTCTTAGCTTTTATAATACAAGCTTCTGCATAATAGTCACACATATGAAAAGATAAGATGAGTGCTACAGGCTTTAATCAAAGAGTGAGCATTGTTTCTTCTCAAAGATAATGATGTTGTGACTGTTGTTACTTTTTATTTCTTGACAGGAACTTTTACCAAAGTTGCCAACCTTAACTCTGTGATTCCAAGCTGTAAGGACTCCACTGTGATAGTTAAATCAGCCTGACATGTTTTTCTTAAACAATTTGGGGAATATTCTGAGATGAGAAAGGCTGAATTTTCCATGAGCCACTAGTCACTATTAAGAGTGACAATCTGAAAAATAAAGAACAAAACAGTATTGTTCTCAGGCTGTAAGTATATGAACATACTTACAGTGTGTTCAGTTCATAAAGTACTTGTAGCACAAATATTAGGACATGAGTTCAAATCCCCAATGTCCATGTCAAGCAAGGCAAGGCACAAAAGGCATGTGTTTAGACTTCCAGCCCTGACAGGACAAAGACAGGGAGATCTGGAAGTTTATTGACCGGTTAGTATAGTTCATTCATTGAGTTATAGGTTCAGGGAATTATTTGTCCTAAAAGATAAGGGAATAGAGTGATTGAGAAAAGAAAACTAATGATAATGTCTGGCACGCATGCACACACACACACACACACACACACACACACACACACACACTCTTACAAGTTTTTAAACCGTGACCCCATTATAGCTTAAAGAATAAATTAAGACAAGTTCTGATGATTCCTCTAATATTGCAATACAGATGGTAGCTAAATCAGGAGATTCCAACCCACTCCTCACTGAAACTTAAGTAGTGAAGGACAGAAATTCATGCTAAACATATATAAAGTTAAAGATACACAATTAAGATGTGTCAACATATGCTAATTTGTTCACACTTGAAAACCTGCTAAGTTAGCCCAACCAAAAGGGGTGGGGGAACAGTGATAGCACCGTGGAGAGGAGTTTCTGAGTGGAGCATCCTCAGCTTCTAATTCATGATGAACTGTGAGCAGGGAAGCTCTGTTTGCTGCCTCTCCTTTTCCTCCTTCAGCAGCTTCTTTTAGTAGAATAGAACTGAAGTTTCAAGACATTTGTGCTTATTTTGGAGTTCTTAATTGTTCGTGCTCCATTCATCCACCTGATTGAGCATTCATAAATCCAAGTAATAGTAAAAGAGGAGATCATCCAAACCAGCAGCCTTTTCTGACTCAATGAGAACTTGTGAGGTATCCTTACTGAACACAGTCTGTGCTAAAGCAGATTTTTCTTTTTGACCTTCATATGGTCTGTGAGTTGTATCACTGGTATTTCTCCAAACTTTTTTTTTTTTTAATATCCACTTATCCATGAGTAGATACCATTTGTGTTCTTTTGTGACTGGGTTACCTCACTCAGGATGATATTTTCTAGTTCCATCCACTTGCCTGCAAAATTCATGAAGCCATTGTTTTTAGTAGCTGAGTAGTACTCCATTGTGTAAATGTACCACATTTTCTGTATTCATTACACCTTCTTTGTTTCCAGCTTCTGGCTGTTATAAATAAGGCTGCTAGAAACATAGTATATCAAGAATCCTTATTATATGGTGGAGCATCTTGTGGGTACATGCTCAAGAGTGGTATAGCCATGCCCTCAGGGAGTATTATGTTCAATTTTCTGAGGAACTGCCTGACTGATTTCCACAGTGGTTGTACCAGTTTGAAATCCCACCAATGAAGTAGGAGTGTTCCTCTTTCTCTACATCCTTGCCAGCATGTTATCTTCATGATACCTAGAAGTAACCTTGAACTCGATTCTGGAATGAAAAGACTAAATGACAGTATGTTTTATTATTTCCCATGTTTTTAATTATCTACCTTATCTTTGAATAAGCCTATTGCAGGACCAAACAAAATTATAAAAAATGCAAGATATTATAGCAATCTGTAATGGGAATGGCTGCTGTGGCACACTAACCTTTGTAGCTTTTGTCATGCATGTCTTCATACGGGAACATTTGTGGATGTTTGCAAGGCTTTGTCACGCATGTCTTCATACAGGAACATTTGTGGATGTTTGCAAGGCTTTGTCATGCATGTCTTCATATGGGAACATTTGTGGATGTTTGCAAGGCTTTGTCATGCATGTTTTCATATGGGAACATTTGTGGATGTTTGTTTAATGTTCTGAGTGAGAAAAGGCAATTCAAAAAAATTGCTTTATCAAACACTGAATACCTGTTACTACTTTGATTATTTTAGAAAGAATAGTAGCATATTTGATATTTCAGTTGCTTATCAAGAAAAATATTAATAGACTAGAACAGTAATATTCTACAAGAAGTGAGAGAAAAGAAGGAATTTCTATGGACATATTAATCTACATTTTTATTCTTCCCATGTAAGTCCTTTGTTTTAATCTTTTTGTTTCTAACTCAAAATAAATCAACCTATGCCAAATATTTAATAATTCACAATCACTTCAGTAAACAGTTCTATTTTCTGCCAAAAAAATCTATGTAAGATTGCTTTAACTAAACTGCATAACAGAGGTTTGGCCTGAAATCAATTGCCCTCTTTAGGGACCATATATTCAGTGTTCATTACTTTGTCCATTTCACTTTGTAGCTCACCCAGGGTGCTATGTGTTCTTCCAGCCTAATAGTGATTAACTAGTGATATCTAGAAATCATCCTGATAAAACCTAGCAGCTTTTGATTGAACATTTGATCCTCAAACCTCCCAAGTGTTGGCATTCTCAGTTCCCCTTTAACAAATCTTATAAGCTAAAATAGTTTCATTCTTTTCTCTACCTTTTCAAAGACCTGAATATTTGTATTTCTGGTATTTCTACCTTCTTTCTGATAGTTTTTGTAATGTACTATACTTTCAGAGTCAATTTTTTATTTTACTTTTAGTTAAAGTGTACAGCATTCCTCCCTTGTCCTCCAGTCTACTCATCCCATTCTCTCTATACACTTCTTTTTCTTCTAAAAGGTGCTAGAAACATAGTGAAGCATGAGTCCTTGTTACATGGTGGAGCATCTTATGGGTACATGCTCCACCTTGGCATAACCTTGACATCTTTTCTTTAATCATTATTGTTACACATACATATATAAATGCAGAGCCGTAGGCTGACTCTGCTTAGTGTTGCCAATATGTGTATGTTTTTAGGGCCGTCCAGTTGCTTTGGGTTTCATACCTGAGGAAAATTAATTCTCCTTTTCTCAGGAGTTAATGTTTTTGCAGCTTATAGAATTTATTTGCTTTTCATTTAAGGGTGGCTTCAGGTGAGATTTCTCTAATTTGTGTTAACAGGACAACTGATGTTGGATTTGTTTAGGTCTTGTATAGGCAGCTATATTGTTGAGATGTTGTAACTTTAAACTTCCTTGTCATATATTGAAGGCACTATATTGCAGCAGATTTCCCAATCCTCTGGCACTTAGAATCTTTATGCCTCCATAGTCAATGATGTTCCTTGAACATTATTTGTATATATCAGGTGCAGCTGTGCACCTTACAGTTTTTTGTTTGTTTTTTGTTTGTTTGTTTGTTTGTTTGTTTTTTCTCTGCATGTGTCTTTCTTTAATGTTCTCGGAGTTGTGTGAAAAGATGATTCAGGGATAAGGAGTAAGAGTTATACTTATCTATGGGTATAAGGATAAGTATTTAGAATGCAATTATATGATTTAGAAAAGTGGCAGAAGTAGCTTATCATCTAAGAACTGTGACATCTCTAGCCACAGGTAGATGGCTAGGCTTCCAAAACCAGGTATGATTTCCCTGTTTTAAGCAAGTCTTATGTCAAGTAGACAGCTCTTGGTTAAATGCCATTGGTAAGCAGTGGGGAAGCACTTAACTGTTTTTAAGGTCTGTTTACCTGCTTTAGAATTTGAAATGTTGCATTTCTACCATCTGTAGATGGCTGGTTCTGAAATGAAATTAGAGAATAATGAAAAAAACGACCTGTTAAATTGTAGATCTGTATGGGGCTTCTATGCATAAAGTTAAGCACAAATTTTCTTTCTTTATAAAATCTATTTTAATGTTTGAATTGTATAATTAGGCAAATCTTATAGAAAGTTTGTTCTATAAAACAACAAGAGTTTTACAAAATATTATTCTTACATAATCTTAAATATTCAGTGTATTTAACATACTCTAACTAATGTCCTTGACCCAAAAAGTGCAGTAAAGAAGGACTAAAATTTTTGTGACTTTAGGTATAATTTCTTTCATCTAGTATTAATATTAGCTTTCCTGATAAATTTATATTCTAATCAGAAAATATAGCATAATAGAAATTTTGAAAAGTTAGATGATTTAAGCAACTATATTTTAAAATATTGTAAAATCAGTAAAGATAAAAATTGGTTTTGTTGAGGTCTCCATACTTCCTAAGTTCCTCAGTTTTACATACCAATATATCTCAGTGTTTTATGTCAACATAACTGCAAATTACCGGATGCCATAGATTCCCCAAGGTATTTATATAACAACTGGATACTTATATGCTAAATTCTCTTTTGCCAATGACCTAGCATATTCATTTGTCATTTATTGCTTTGTTAATTTAATACAACAGGACAGCTTTCTAAGCCCTATGACCAAAGTCTGACATGCATATATGCTAATATAAGTTCTGTGATACTGCTACATCAGATAACAACATGACCTCTTTAAGAGCAATATGTTTCAAAGTGACATGGTAGAGTGACATAGCTGAGTGTAAATTATAATGACTTTGTGCACTCCGCTCCATCCCCTGAGTACATTACTGACACTTTGGCCCTTTTTATTTTGGTGTGTAGTAATGATTCTACTCTTCCCTTTGGATGACTGGGAGTTCAGTTGAGAAATGGAATACAACAAAAACATAAATACCCCATAAGACGCCATTGTATCATATTATCAAATTTTGATGTGTGGGCTATAGATGTCAGTGATGAAAGTGTTAGACCGACTCTTGTACAATGTGTGACACACCTTTGGGCTCCAGCAATTTCCTGGCAGTTGCTAACTAAATTTTGAAGCATAGCCATTTTCCAGGTAATAAATTCATCTGCACTTAAGTGGCTTCAATGATTAGAATAACTGCTTAGCTATTCAGGCCTCAAGAAGTCAGAACATACGATGATTTGCTAATTATTTATAGCAAATACTTGTAAGGCCGTGATAGTTACTACAGTGTCTTGCCAATAAATATTAGATAATGAATTAATATATATTTTTAATGAGGATGATAAAGTGCTTCAATCAAAATCAAGTTAATTAGCTATTACCATAAAGATAATAAACTTGACTTAGTGTTTTCAGTGTGATAAACATCTTATGGGCAATTGTCTCATTTAGTCTTCTAAGTTAGCACATGACAAAGATCCTCATAGTATTCCCATTACAAAAATGTATAGAAGGAGACAAAGTTGGTACCTTTGTTAATGTAGCACTAGATGCTGGAAACCAGGATAAGGGTACAGATGTTCGGTTTTTGAGGTAAGGGCTTAACATTTAATTGCTATTTTACAATGATTAAATAGAAGCATCAGATGCCTGCATCTGCTTTCTGGGGGAAAAGGGCCTATTTAGTGAATTTCAGTCTTTGGAGAAAATTTTGAGTTTCTTCTTGTACAATATGGTATATATAACATATATAGATTCATAAAAATTTAAAAATTACACAGGCTGAGTTTTATATTCCCAGTTCATAAGAGTTATACAAGATAATAGTGCCTACCATGATATTGGTGTGTAACATGATTGGATTCTTAGAAGGTATTAGTAATTCCTTTTGCTGATGCTAAAAACACCCTGGGTTCAGCTCTCTAAGCATTCATTGACCTACTTTGTTTCCTGACAAATAGTGAAGATTAGAAAAGTCTGCTCATTTTTATTGCTTGTAAAGAAGCCTGCTTACATAGCTTAGACAAAAGGATTTATTCAAAATATGTCTGCTTTTGAAAACAATTATTTTCTTGATAAATTTTTTTAGAGGAACTAGAGTGTTTTGATTTCTCCTGTCAAATAAGAGTAACATAGAAGAAGTGAAGTAGAAAATTCAGAGGTAAAGAAATGTGACCATGGAAATATTTCCCTAAGGTGTTGAACAGATGGACTTAGTGTAATTTTATACATTCTGGAAATTCCATTGTGTCAACCAGAGTACATGGTCAAATTTATTACAATATAGTTGTCTTGATATGGTCAACACTTAAAGTATAACAAAAAACAATAGAGTTGTCTCATTAAGAGCAAACTATCCACCTACGCACCATTTTACTGAAATGTGGTCATATAATCACAAATTGCTCATAGTGCAGCTAATGTTGTTCATTAACAACTAAAATGAACAATGGCAACTAAAACATACAATGGAGACATTATGAAATTTAATATAAAACTTCCAAGAATTTTAAACATGTTGGAAATGTTTACATGGTTCTTGGGTTTCTCTAATTTTATTTATCACTAGTGCTAGAAATATTTAGAGAAACATTTGATAACTAAAGTCCAAACTACCTTTTTGTGCATTTTACTAGGGTTTGAATGCACAGCCTTGCTACATCTTCATCCATGAGCTCCATAGCAAATTTCTTTATTCTGTACACCACAGACTTTTGAAATCATGCAGGAAGAAGTATTTATGATATACTGTATGTTTAGTAGAGAGTCAAGAAGAGACTGCTGGGACATGCTGGGAAATGAGCCTATAAGCTATTTCCAACTATTTTGGTTTATTGTCTTTGTTAAGCCGGTTATCCAAAGTTGAAATTGAAAACCTTTCTACTAGTTCAGAACCTATCAAAATCTTTGTATCTTTGGTATGCCATATGATCCATTTCCAGGGTTTTCATCTTTCACTTTTATTTTTGACTAGCTAACAGATATTTCAGGCTTAGCTTCTCCTAACAGCATGACAAAAAATTTTAAAACAAGTCATTGTAGGTTCAGTTCCAGGGTTATTCATGGAGAAAGCAGGCTGAGACCACAGGCACTCTCCTTCCTTAGCTGGTAACCTAAGCAGAGAAAGCACACTCTCTTTGTGAGTGTGTTGAAAAGGAAGACAGGCAGCTTTAGTATATTCTGCTTTCAAGGGTGAGTCATTCACCCTGTTCCTCTGCTGAAGGGAGGCATTTTTATTGATTTGCAGATTAAGAATCTATTTAAAAAAAAATAAATCAATCCTTGTCGCAAAGCCTACTGCAACAAGCTCAGGAACTTGAAAGTAATCACTGCTGTTTGAGGAAAGCTTAGTTAACTGTGTTTCCCTAATGACAGAGAAAACCATAGCTCATAATGAAGGTGCCGAATATTGAAGATGTTGATGAAAAGTTGGAAGATTGAGCTGGCATAAATCAATGCATGCATCCAGGAGCCTGCAGGTGGGAGGAGGAACAGAACTCTTCTGCAGTATGATTGCACTGCATTGGAAAGTCAACAAGGACCTCACCTCTGCTCTGAACTCCTCACACAGGGAATCATTGTCAGGATTTATCTTATGCTCTGATAAACAATTATGAGATTAAGGGGGTCGATAGACTAAAATGAGAGATAAAGATTTTTTTTTATCAGGTGCTTGTGATTGCAAGGGAAAGGGTGGTTTTGGTTTGGATCCTATAAATTTATATACAACAACAACAACAACAACAATAATAATAATAATAATAATAATAATAATAATGATGATGATGATGATGATGATGATGTCAGGGTGTGATAGTCTTCAATACAAATAGAAAATTATTGGATACTAAAACATATCCATTTATCTAAGACTTTAGCGATTTTCACAAAAAGAGATTAAAGGTAAGAGAAGACAAAAGAATATTTTACCAAGTAAGGATTTTTCAGGGGTTTAGAATCTTACTATTTAGCTTCATTTGAACTCATACAATGTAGCAAATTCAGATATTAATAAAGAAGTCTACTCTATCAACTCTAAATAGCATATTGCACAATAATTCAATAACTGTAGATTTTCAATGTGTGATCTTGGTTTTTAAAAAGTATTGAGGTAATATCATATTACATCTTAAATCATGGGTTGTTTCCAGTGTGACAAGTACCCAAAGAAGATTACTAGAATTTTTTTTTCTGAAAAGTTAATATTTTAAAAATAACATGGTTTTCTTCTAGAAAATATGACTTTTCAAAAATATCATAATTTACTTAGAAAAAGGAAATCAATCTGAAAATAAAACACCTTTGCAAGGTATTTATCAGTATCATCATATTTTCAGAACAGCTAAAATATTTGAAGTTGCTAGTGGATATGTCCTACTTAATATCTTATAAATGTAACACTAGGAATCATCTTTTAAAGACAATGAAATGACCCATTTCTTTTTCTTTTTAAATTAAAGTTTAACATCACCATACTTTCACCATTTGCTTGATTAATTGAAAAGTTTTCTCCCATGTAATATGATCACTGTTCCTCTCCCTCAACTCTTCCCAGATTTTCCCTACCTCTCCTCCAACCCATGTTCCATGCCATTGTGTTCTTTTTCTCTTTGAAAATAAACAGGCAAATAAACAGCAACAAATAACTAAACCAGGATGAAAAAGAACAAAACAAGAAACACACACAAGCACATACACACTCACACACACACACACACACACACACACACACACACACACACAACCCCACATAAACAGGGAATCAAGAACCATAATACACAAGCAAAGGGGTTAAAAAAAGAAAGGCAAAAGCTAAAATGTCCAAGCAAAGCAATATGAGAGAAGTGAAAAACTACCATTGGGTTTGTTTCAGATTATTCATATACTGTGGGTCCTGGGACCTATCCTTAACTGTGGTTATAATAACCTGTGAGACTACCCTAGAGAAAACTAACTTTACCTTTCTAAGAAGATGACAATTGAACCTAGCTTCTTAGCTAGAGATTTAGGCGGTGACAGCTCATGATCACTTTCCCATCTCAGTGCTGCGATCACAGCTGGCTTGAAACAGTGCAGGCCCTGTGCGTGCTGCCATGGTCTGTGAGTTCATAAGTGCATTAATCCTATTGTGTCTAGAAGATACCGTTTCCTTAGAACCAGCTATCCTCTCTGGCTTTAAAAGTCAATGTCTAGTAATATGTTCTGAGCCAAGTCTTTGGAGAGGATCACACAACAGTCTTAGACTAGACTAATCACAATCTCATCTTTGCTCCACAGTCCTCTGCAAGGAAGCTAGACTATGTAAATTTCATAGACTACACTATACATCTAACCTGAGCAAACTGTCACTGTGTTTCATGATGAAAAGTTTGAAGTGAAATGTTATTATGAAAGTTTGCTTTACACTATAGTTTAATTGGATAGAGTCACTAAATATTAGAATAACGTTCTTAAAATAAAATTCTTATTATATGGTTAAATTGAAGGTTTCCAATTAGAAGGAATTCCTTTTTTTATATAATTCATTTTGTACCCTGCATTTGTGTTACCTTACCTGCAGTAAATATACTCCTAAAATATCAATAGTAGAACACTATACAGGCATCGATGCTCTAAAGTAACTCCTGTTGTTAGGATGATGTTGCCCAGTAGTTCTTCAAGTATTATCTCGGCAGCTTAGTCTTCCTCCATTCTAGGACATTTCTTGAACATAGTATCTCATCATCCTTGGTTCCAGTTAAAGAGAGATAGAAATGAGAGACTATAAAGAAAGCATAAATGATTCTTTGCCATCTTACCTCTAAAGTGAAGCATTAAGATTTATCTCTAATCAGCCAACACCTATAACATGTGCACACTAAAAGCAATGTGACCTTTCTAATCATGACTCTATGCTTGAGAACTGTAAACAAGTATTTTAGTAGCAAAATTAATTATTTCTGCTGCAACTTTCTTCAGTGTACTTGATTATTGACTAAACACATTCCTTGTAGACAATTCTTTTGGACATTACATGAAGCAGCTTGATTCTTTAGATGTCTATGCATCTTGCTTGAAAAAGGGTGCTAAAAATTGAGGCAGACATATGATTACATAGAGCTTGTAGCTGAATAAATTCGTTGTCACTTGAACTGGTGGAAAATGATAAGGTGTTAGATTACAGAATGAGGAATAACATAATTAAAATGTGTTTTACCACACATATAATGTTGCCAGTACTGTAGCTTATAAGCTGTAGAGGGTCAGACTCAGATGAGGAGACCCATTAAAGAACTAATGACTAAGATGACAAAGTCAGATAGTGTGGTCCATGGGGTGGGGGATGCAGTGGGAAGTAGATGTGATGTTTAGGCAGCAGTATAGAGAGAACTAATTCTCAACTAAAAAGCTTTTAAAAAGAGACATATAGAATATTGCATTCTTGTTTAAAGCTTGGCAACTTCCACTTAGCAATGTAGATATTTTAGAATGAAAATCAAGAATTTCAGGGGAAAATAATAACTTGTATTTTAGAAATACCAAATTTGATGCACCTGTGCATCTTCTAAGAGAGTGGAGATAATCAACCATCTTTAATGGAATTGGGATTTTAGGTGAAGTTAGTGACTTAAAGCTGTTAGTTTACATGAGCATAAATGATGCCACCTTCACGAACTGTACAGAGTAGACAGAGGGAAGAATCTAAAAATGTACAGCCTGAACGAGTATGTAAATGGCATATCTTACATATTTGAAAGCATAGCTGTGGAGTCAGAGGTTGCATCAGTATTCTGACAGGAGAGCAGCATCCAGCCTAGGGTCTAGATGAGTACTTGTGATTGAGAAGAGACCATAGTTTCACATTTTTTCTTGAGACTGAAAAGGGTCACCTGACTTTTCAGCATTTCAGAGTCTGTTAAGAGTTCTCATATGTATCATGTTCTTATTTAGAAGTGAAGAAGTTATTCTTGATGACCTTAATACTGTTTATAAAGTAAGAGGCAAACATATTTGCAAAGTCACAGATCCCTTAGCAAAGACAAAGAGGATTGCTGTATGGACCCTGGGATCCCTAAGGACATTATTGACCTTGCCGTGAATGTAATTTTGTAAAGGCGCATTTGATTGATTGTACTACTTTATTAGATAGTTTAATTAATGCTACATTGTGGTTATGTGGATGTCAAGAATGCTGAACATAGTCACATGCATGCAACTTTGCTCACTTAATTTCATGCTAAAAGCCTTGGGAGATGACTAGCAGAGGTGACTCTGGAATTTGCTCATGACTTATTCCTCCTTTACAAAAATCCCTTAGAAGATTAATGAAAGTAAAATTCAATGTGATGTGTGTATGTGATTGTAGCTAATAATATCTTCAGTTCTTTGGGTCAAGCAATGTCTGGTTTACTTTTTCTATCTTAATAAAAGTCTTGGTTTTTTTAACCTGATAACTTTTCATGAGCTAAACATTACTCATAAAATATTTTATAGCATTTTATTAGGATTTATTAGTTTTAATATGGTAGAAAGCCCTTGAGTCAGATATTTAGGCAACTGCTTATTCATTGTAGAAACAGTGAGAATGAAGAGAGTAATGTAAAGGTGGAATGAAACCTATATTCTGAAAATTTCATATTAAATGTGAATCAAGAGATAGGGATGCAGTGAAAGAGTACTTGCCTAGCATGTATAAAGTTCCAGAACCAAGTCCCATAATGACAAAATACATAAAGAAGGAATAAATGAATAAAAGGATATTCATATTCATATATAACAATGAGTGTAAATACATTAACTGGCCTCAATATACACATATTTCTTGAGATTTTTATGGACTTAAATGTGTAGATCAAGGATAAAACTCTATAAAACAAACCACATGGTACTGAGCCTTATTTTGTCTGCATGAACTAAGTCTCTATATAGGATTCTCCTGAGAAATCAATTAAGGAATCTATTGAAATTGGTCAAAGCAACCCCATTTTTGGATCTTTAATATTTCTGTGCTCTGAATTCTTATGTCATTTGATAAGTTACATATTTCTTACTATAACATATAAAAGTATATAAAAAGGCAAGAAAAATACCAGGATTAAATCCCATGCTCAGTTAATATAAAGTAACAGGAAATGTTTTGTTTTTTTTTTTTCATGTTTTGACAATTAAGGGTGAAAGAGAGGTAGGGGTGTGTGTGTGTGTGTGTGTGTGTGTGTGTGTGTGTGTGTGTGTGAGAGAGAGAGAGAGAGAGAGAGAGAGAGAGAGAGAGAGAGAGAGAGAGACTAAAGCATAGAAGTTCACAAAGACATTATATTTAAAGAATCGTAAGCTTATTATTCAAAAAGTGAAAATACATTTGTCCTTTGCAAGTTCAGATTTTTAACTCAGCTAGGTTTCAAAACTCTATCTGGAATGATTAAAGAATTAGCAGACACATTTTTAAATTCTATTTCAACAGATTTTTATCTAGTGATCATAGACAAATGCTTAGCCTAGTTTGGTTTTCTAGAATAATATCACTATTTTGCAGAAATGTAGGGAGAAAATACACGCGTCTGAGATCTGTACAGTCTTCTTTACAAAGATTTGAAAGGTTTTAGGAGTTGGCAGACACCAAGCATGAGCAATACTACCTTCTAAATCTTTTTCTGATAAAACATAACTACCATTCAATATTACTTTGAAAGTACATCTATTCATTCATTAAATTATGCTAGGTATTCATTTAAGTACTAGTGATAACACAGCAAAGTAACACAGAAAAGTGTTCTTTCTCATCTAAAGTATATCTTTTTTATTGGATATTTTCTTCAAATGCTATCCTGAAAATCCCCTTTACCCCTCCCCTGCCCTGCTCCCCAACCCACCCACTCCAGCTTCCTGGCCCTGGCATTCCCCAGTACTGGGGCATATAAGCATGAAGTTTTGAAAATGTTTGCTTGTAATAACTTTCCAAGGCTTATACCATTTTTGTTATAATAAATCATTTTCTTCTGAAACAAACAAAAACAGAACTACCAAGAAGGAAAAGAGGTGAGGATCACCTCACTGTGGGACAGGACGATGACAGAACTACAAAATTAAAAGCTAACCTTTAATTGGACTTACCTAAACTTTAACAATAAAATAAAAGAAGGTTGGGGAAGCTGAGTTTGGCATTGCAATGAGTGCCATGCCGAATTGGTGTTTGGAGACCCTGGAGAGCCTGAGCGTCACCTGAACCTCATCCTGAACCCCGCCGTGTTCACTTTTGTTTACTGTGTTTACTCAGGCTACATCTCACATACATAAAAATAAGTAGATGAGATGCTTCACGGCTCCAGAGCCTTCAGGCTCCTTTCTGCTAAATTCAAGAGGAATGTAAACCTGCTCCTATTGACTCTGGTTCAGGGTTCATGGACAACCATCCCTGCCACACTGTAGCTCAGTCCCATGGCACTTCCAGTATTTTTTCATTAGTTCAACAAGCACTTACCACATTTCCATCATAAACAAGGCACTACACTAGGCACCAGAGTGATGAATTAAAAATAGCCTTTACAATCCTGATGTCACCTGCTGCTATATATTAATTTGATAAAGATTTATCTCTAGAACCTCCACTGTGAAATCATCATAGCCTACTGAAAACATAAAAACAAAAAAAATCACCTGTATTCCTTATTGGCTACTTACTGTTAATTTATACTCATTTAAATTCCATCCATGCATTGACAGCACAAAACTAAATGTTTCATATACCAGCCACCTCGTTACATGAGGGATGTAAGAACAAACTTGTTTCTTCAGCTCATTCAGTTTCTAATAAAGCCAGAATACAAATTTTGTTCCATTAAAAATAATGGAATCTCACTATCCTACAGCCGTTTAAATGCTTTAAAATAGAACAGTCTGCTTTTTATTCCAGGAGGTGTATACAATAAATCTCATTATGAAAATTACCATATTCAGACTATCTTAATAATGCACATGCCCGTATCTCTACTACCTTCAAACAAACAAATAATGGTGGAAATTATGCAGCACTGACAATAGCCAGGAAATGTTATTGAGAAATAAACTTTTTTTTCTCTTATTTGTTAGAGTAAAACAGCATCTTGCCTCATTTAACCAGCCAAAATAGATCTACACTTTTAACATTCATATATATTGAGTAAATGGAAAATGCCGATGGACAAAGAAATTAATAAATGCCTTATTTCCAGTTGTTGTGTTGGTTTGTGTACCAACATAAAAAATCAACACATAAAATCCAACTTTAGTACATTTTATGATTACAGATGTACAGAAATCTACTGGAAGTGCCTTGTGTAATTTGATGTAGTTAATTACTGCTGCATGTTGTTATGTTGTCATTGTTTGTCTGTGCATAGAGATGACAGTCTGAGTAGAGGCCCTTTAAGAGTTTACCTAAATTGATGGCCTACCTCTCTTAGCAAATCATTTCTACTAAGGAGAGTTTGGTATCCACCTCTTCTCACTGAGAGAAACAGAAGGCATCACTCACCAGACAGATATATTCAACTATTGTCTAAAACAGCAAGAGGCAGATGCAGGTGGGGTATAGATTATATCACCAGACAGTTCTTAAGGTGCTACTTCAGCCTTTGCTGGATATATCCAAGGTCAGGTTTCCTTTTCTGTGTTTGTACATTACTTACATTCTGTATTATTGCCAGGTGAAGTCAAAATAATTCAGAACTAGTTATTGTACAGGGCAAATGTACTATCTACTAAAACATTCCCCCTCTAGATTGACTCTTGGTTACTAGGGCTCCAGTAGAAAGATGTGTTAAGAATTCCTGTTTTTTTCCCTGAATGAGTTGTTCTTCTCAAATTCAAGGTGGAGACCATCCTCTCGGCTGAGAAGATTCCAAAATCCTTTATAAGCTGTCATGCCCGTGATGTTAGTGTGGCACCCGCATGGAGCCAGGGTTGAATTTAAATAGACATCTGAGATCTTCCTCATTCCAGTTTACTTGTTTAATTCTCTGAATCTCACTTTTTAAAATGGGTTCATTAGAGCTGATTCTCCATATCTTACCCAATGCTATGGAGATCAAATGAATGCTTTGGGTGTGATGAAATCCAATGAAATGTTTTTGAGCTCTGAGGCTTTAATTAAATTTAATGATTTAAAAAAAAAAAAACTTAAATTGAAAACACATTTTCAGTGTAGAGCTCTTTTACTTTCATTTTTGCAAATAAGTGAGTCTCAAACTGCAACTGGATCCATTTGCTTTCAGCTACCATTCCTAATGTGTCTTAAAATCTTATATTGACACAGGCATAGAAGTTAATGTGCAAGGTTAGGGACATTGTTTACTGATTACTGTTTAATTAATTATACATCCTATTTTATCTCCATGGGACACACTCAATGAACACTATGCTTGCATAGCACAGGTCAATGGGCTTAAATGATTTTTCAAATGGAGAATGAAAGTTTTGATTCTATAGCCTACTTAAAATAATAGTGGATATAAGCTTAAAATGCCTATGATTACAGCTTAGATTAAGGAATGATTTGGTTGTGAGAGTTAGGAGTTTCTAATCTCATTTTCACAGCTAATTATGGGGTAAGTTTAGAGAATCATATGCAAGAAAGAGCATCTGTCTTCTAAATTCTCTTGATGTGAAATGATAATAACCCTCACTTGTTTCTTCTGCATCAGAGGTTTCGGAGAGTGTTGCTAATGTAATTCAGGATTTGAAATTAAGAGTACAGAAAACAGTGGCATAAGAACCATGCTTCAGGAAACTTTGGGGATATTTCCCTGTGTGTTTAACATTTAGGAGCATTTTGTTTCATTTATACCAAAATGTGCCAGTAACTGTCTAGTATGTGCACTTCTCTTGAAATCCTGTACTCACCCCATATTTTATCATATAACAACACAGCATATTGACTTGATATTTGACATGTGATGAGTTGTCTGGTCATCCTCTCCTTGACTTTGTGACTTCTACGCATAATTAATGTTACTGAATCTAAATTCTCTATGAAACTAGCAATAACATTACATCATTACATGTTTTGTAGTAATTATATAAAAATAAGTAATGTTTCCAGTGTTTTTAATGTCCAAATCTGGGCCCTGGTAGTACTGAGAAGATAGGCTTGGTCAGCTATTTTCAAATGACAACTAAAAATGAGAATGGTTAAAGAGGAAAAGGATGTATTCAATATTGCCATGTTGAGAAGAAACTTCTTGCAGCAAATGATAATTAACAGAGTCCCATAAGTGGACAATGGGCCTAGAGTGAGATTTTGAAGGATGCGTCTCTAAACGTGATGTCATTATTGTATCTTTCCCTTGTGGATCTATGTGGAAGAGAAGACAGAAGGATTCTAAGTGCAGGAGGCAATAGATGACTCCAAGAAAATAGTCTTCCAGAAACAGCAGGGCTGAATCACCAATGAACTTAGAGACTGTGCTTGTATAAACAAGATGGCATAAGTTTAAGCCAGACAAAATCTGACCATGAAGAAGGAGTAATAAATAGATACAAAGTCCTACCCCATCCAAGAAGCTATTTTCCATTAATACCTCCTGGGAGAGGGAAAATCAATTGTCCTCAGTGTAATAACAGTAGGTATACTGGCCACACTTGAGGGCAAGCACTGTGCCTCAGAGTAGCGGGCCAGCAAAAGTTAACTCCATGATTCTTGTATGCTTTTTTATTTCTTTGTTTTGGTGTTTTTATATGTTTTAGCTTTTCTTTTACTTGTTTTAACTGCATGTTTTGAGAGAGACAGAGAGAGAGCTGGAGAGGAAGAGGGAGAGAACATATAATTGGGTGGCTGGGGACGTGTGGAGAATGTGTGGGAGGAGAGAAATCTGAGCAAACTCCAGAGCCTGACAAATACAGAGGTGGATGCTCAGAGGCAGCCATTGGACTGATCACTGGGTCCCCGATGGAGGAGTTAGAGAAAGAACAGAAGGAGATGTAGAGGTTTGCAGCCCCATAAGAGGAACAATGATACCAACCAACCAGAGCTCCCAGGGACTAAGTCATCAACTAAAGAGTACACATGGAGCGACCCATGGCCATATATGTAGGAGAGGATGGCCTTGTCAGACAATAATAGAAGGAGATGCCCTTGGTCCTGTGAAGGCTCAATGCCAGTGTAGGGGAATTCCAGGAAGGGGAAGTGGGAGAGGGTGGGTGGGTAAGGGAACACCTTCATATAAGCAGGGAGAGAGGGGATGGGATAGGGGGGTTGGGGAAGAGAAACCAGAAAAGCAGGTAACATTTGAAATGTAAATAAAGAAAATATCTAATAAAAAAAGAACGAAAATAAATGAAAAATAAACAAAAAATATTTAAAGCTAATAAATAGGGAAAAATAAATCTACTTAAGGATTTGAATTGACTTACATTGTTTCAAGCAGCCTTTTACTTAAGCATTAAATAATCTTTCAAGAAAATATGTAAGTTACAACTCACTTTAAATGTTTGAATATAATAATAATAATAATACATTTGATTTTCAAGTGCTAATTAATCAATAGTGTTTGTGAATTTTAAAGCATTTAAAAACAAATTTGTGGAATAAAATTTCAACACAAAATATTTTAAGGTTTTTTTTACAATATTTATCTCAATAACTTTTTAATATAGATATAAAATTCTAATTTTGTACATGTTTAATCAGGTGTAGGAAAATAGGTCATTAAGGTGGCTTCAATGCATTCTTCACATTCTTTCTACTGATAAAGACAAGATGGTGAATAGCAATGCTAGGTGACAAAATCAGCTGGCATATAGATAGTATGGCTGTACTCCTGGCAATAGAAAATCTCAGAACAAGTTACTCCTTCACTCTATGATTTGGCTGAAGAAGCAGAAGTGTGATGGAACACATGAAATTATGCTGAATTCTAAATATATTTTTTGCTCAAGTATGGTTAAAATGTACATTAAGCATGTTACATATTTTTTGATCCTCATTATCTGTGACATCAGTTTTTCTTAACATGTATAAACTTATTTTTTTACAATATAATTCTGGAATTTATATATGAAATCATGAAAGTCCAGAAAATAAGTGGAAAGAACAGAAACCCAACAGTTAATAATATTACTGAATTACAGTGTGAAGCTTAGAGAATTATTAGCTCCAAACTGTATAGCCAGCAAGTAGGGACACTGGAATTTGTAAATGAAATGACTGGTTCCAGAAAAAGTGCTCTTAAGGTTTTAGCATGAAGGCTTGTCTTAAAAGTAGTCTAACATGAATTATATCACACCACCTACGAGTGGGGTTTATATCATATCACATACTCATAATCAAGTATTTCTTTCCAGTTAAGGTCAACATTTTCAGGTAAATAACTGGATAGGCTAAAATTAAGCAGTTGGTAAATCATAAGGAAAAGATATATGAATGTAGTTTAACAGAATAATTTAATGTCCCTGTATTTTAGTATCAAGAAAAGTCTATGTAGTAAAAGAGGGAAAGATATCATAGAGATAGAGTGTGTCCAAGTAGAATGTGATTTGATGGTTTAGTGCTTCTAGAGTAGAGAAGGGGAGATGGAGCTTAAGAAATAATCTGATACTATTAACTGGTAACTTATAAAAGGCTTTTGTGTTAAGATGAAGATAGTGAATTGTATTCTGAGTATATCTGTAATTCAGAATGATCCCTCTATAATAGTACAGAGTACTGAAATCATTAGAGGAGCCAGTGGAGTAATTTTGTCAATACATTATACCTACAACCTTGCTGCTAGGAAAAGAGGCAATGGCAAATGGCATTGAAAAGGAAATAAATAAATAAATAACCCTTGGCAAACATAATGCTAAGTGGCAGCTAAAACCCATTCACAGCTTCCTCTGTCAGCATAACTCCCTCAAGGAGCTACTAATAGAGAACAGTGCAAAAGGCAGCTTGGAAGATGAACTCCTTAGCTGATGCCTTTGTTGCTGTGATAAAACCCATCACCACACCCACTCAAATACAGAGATTCAGAATGTTTTCAGTTCATTCTGACATTGAATAGTTCAGCCTGTGCTAGCATTTCACCTAGTCCTACACCAGGAAGAAGAGAGGACAGCAGTCCAGGGTCAAGTATAGCCTTTGCAAACATGCCCGTGGCTATCTACTTTGGCTAGTGGGGTTTTACTTCCTAAGGTTTACACACGCCTTCAAGATAATACCAGAAGCTGGGAAGCAAGTACTGAAAGTGTGCGCACCTGGGTCACATTCCAGATCTGAACCATAACAAAAGCTAAAGATTTATTTTGGAAGAAAAGCATACTTTACTTTCAAAGCTCAAGAGAAACCACTGCTAGTATGTTCCTCATCACCACCACCCCCAACAACAACAAAAGAGCCAAACTTTTATTACATATTGTGAGTTACTCAAGTGGAAACATTCGATCTTAGAAGTGATGAATGAAGTCGTTTCCTCTGCATCCAAGCACTGCTAAGCTAAACTGCTGAGTATTTGCAACTGTTGCTGGTTTTACCAGCTTAGCTTCCTAAAAGGTTTGGTTAGCTTTTAAAAATGAGATTGCAAAGCTTATGTGCAATGTTTTAAGAGCACATCTTCTGTATTGATGAGCTGGGTAATTCCTGTGTAATTGCTGAATGAAGGTTAATGATTTGAATCTTAACATCAGCAGTGCTTTTTATTTTGTTGAGAATGTCTCTAGAAATTGTCAAATGCGATTTGTTTCTTCCTAGACTTCAATTTCTTAGCCATTCATCTCACCATTTCAGACATTCAAATGTATATGTTAAAAAAAAAAAACACTGCTTTAGCTAAGATTTTCTTGGTAGCAATTTGGAATAAAATAGTAACATATGTCCTTAAAATTTACTCTCAGTGTTAGTGAAGTTAGAAAATCTGATTTAAAATACCTACAAATCTGACAATAACAACTTAGGTTAACTTAAAAGAAAAGACACAAAACAGGAACACTTCATGAAAGTATTGTTTTCGGTGAAATAATGCTTACATGATGCTGAAAATGTATGCCTTTGTTGTCTAAAGGTGTTGCGGGGGAAATATTAAAAGAGTGAATTCCCCAACTCCCCAGTGGAGGTGAAACATGCTCCTGTGCTCCTGCTGCCCCAGCGTGATTCCTCCAGAAATTATCTCCAGCTAGCCCCTCCTGCTTCTGTCCCACATTCCAGTAACCAAATGGATCCACCATCCTTGCGATTTGATAACACAACACCTAGTATCCCAGTAAAAACAAGACTCAATGTGTATAGTTAACCAATCAATTTATATATCAATAAATTCTCAATTTACAAGATGCCAATACAATTATTTTAGAGCCATTTGATAATAATAAAAGCTTTATCCTAATATTCTAATTGTATGCTATCATAACCACATGTGGCTGGCTAAAGACAAGGTAATTCATGTCTGCCGCCATCTTGCCTTTTTCTCTCTCTCTCTCTCCAGGAGCCCTCTCTCTTCAACTCTTAGCTCTGCCTCCCCTTTCCCCTGTTCAATAACAGGCCTCCTGCTACCCTAATGTGATTGAACAGGGAAAATCCTGCAATATTAAGGTACTCAGAAGATATGATTGATCTTTTCTTAAAAGTAAAAGGGATATTTTAAAGTAGTCATATCCTTGTTTAGAAAATATCATCTTATTAATGAAGAATATTGTCTTAGTCAGGGTTTCTATTCCTGCACAAACATCATGACCAAGAAGCAATTGGGGAGGAAAGGGTTTACTCAGCTTATACTTTCCACATTGCTGCTAATCACCAAAGGATATCATGACTGGCACTCAAGCAGGTCAGGAAGCAGGAGCTGATGCAGAGACCATGGAGGGATCTTAATGGCTTACTTCCACTGGCTTGATCAGCTTGCTCTCTTATAGAACACAGGACTCCCTGCCCAGAGATGGTCCCACCCACAAGGGGCCTTTCCCCCGTGATCACTAATTGAGAAAATGCCCCACAGCTGGATCTCATGGAGGCACTTCCCCAACTGAAGCTCCTTTCTCTGATAACCCCAGCCTGTGTTAAGTTGACACATAAAACCAGCCAGTACAAATATCATTCTTAAATAATGAAGAATCTGTGTCATACACCTTAACAAAACCAAAGACCTTTTTACTTGTACATTTCCTACATTTCTCTGTGAGTACAGGGTTCAACATTTCCCACTTCCCTTTTTCCTTATCCATGTATTGTTCACATTCTTCTGCTACATGTTGCATGGGTATTATGATAGATACCTGGTTTTGTGCTCCCTACTTCCTCCTGCCATACACTGGAGGTATGGCATGCATTGGTATTCTAATTCTTTCATAATGAAATAGGAGAAAACAAGTGGTTTACTAATTATGGTGGCTAGACATTCAAACTCAAAGTTTTGTCATAGCTATGTTCTCTAAGATATAGGGGAGTGTTGCCCAGCTATTCTGCTACCCTTTCTTGGCTCTTTATTTGTCATGTATTATCTGGCTTCATTCTATACCATCACTATGTAACCTCTATTAGATCTTCTATGTGTAGTAGTAATTTATGGAGATTTGGCCCTACTCTATGATGTTTAGCTCTTGAGCAAATGACACAGAGACATCAGATTTCAATAACAAGTTGTTGCCACTATGCTGGGCTGGTTCTGAGCTATTCTATCTAACCTGACTAGTCTGTTAATAACCAGATAAATGCCCCATTATTTGCCAAGTGAACTTTGTCCTATTCCTTGTGTGTCCTTAGAGCAAGCTTTTCTTGGTCACATGCTTATGGTCCGTCCTGCCTCTTGGTGACTTCCTTCTTACCCTTTCCTTTGTCCTTCTCTCTCCACAAGGTCACAACATGAAATACCCTCATTTGACTCAAAGTTCCATCTTCCTTGCTGCCCTGCCTATTCACATGCTTTAGCTTTTTATTTACCAATCCGGGATTATTGGGGAGCATTCTTTATAGCACATTGATCAATGCAATGCCTATGTCCAGACTGCTTCCTGATTTTGGAGTACAAAACTAAGCATATGAAAACACCATATGAAGACCAACCCAACACTTTTTGGTCCGAGAAAAGCCTCTTTCTCCTACAATAATAAACTATGTATAATAAAACTATTATGAAAACTATCATGTAAGAGGTACATTCATAATTTTCTGTCAAGTAATATATGGCAATTTAGGAAAAGTATTCTATGATCTACTGTAACTATTGATTTTTGTACCTAAACATTTTTATCATAACTTGTATTATCAATCTAAATATGACGTTTTTAATTAGATATTTTCTTTATTTACATTTCAGATGCTATCCTGAAAATTCCCTATACCCTCCCCCTGTCCTGTTCTACTATCCACCCACTCCCACATTCTTGGCCCTGGCATTGCCCTGTACTGGGGCATATAACGTTTGCATGACCAAGGGGCCTCTCTTCCCAATGATGGCCAACTAGGCCATCTTCTGCTACATATGCAGCTACAGACATGAGCTCTGAGGGTACTGGTTAGTTCATATTGTTCTTCCACCTATAGGGTTGGAGACCCCTTCAGCTCCTTGGGTAATTTCTCTAGCTCCTCCATTGGGAACCCTGTGTTCCATCTAATAGCTGACTGTGAGCATCCACTTCTGTGTTTGCCAGGCACTGGCATAGCCTCACAGGAGACAGCTATATCAGGGCCCTTTCATCAAAATCTTGCTGGCATATGCAATAGTGTCTACATTTGGTGACTGATTATGGGATGGATCCGGGCTGCAGCAGTCACTGGTAGGTCCATCCTTTTGTTGGCCATTAACTACTACTATAACAACCTTGATTTTTTTTTTCATTGATAAGGGCTGTATTGACCAGCTTTCTTCTCTTCCCATATTCACAAATAATCTGAAGTATATAAAACACTCTATAATTTTAGTTTTTATCTAAATTCCTAAAACTAGCATTAGAATAGAGTTTATACGAGTAGAAAAGCTGTACTAGTCTGTGTTCATTTTTTTGTTTGTTTGTTTGCTAGGAAACTATTTGTAATTATTTGCATAATCTTTTATTTACATGTGGCTATGTTGGTTCCTACATATACTCTGGGTTACAAGGATAACCTAATATCTTTGTGTCATTATATTCTTTCATTATTTTATTATGGTAAAAAGCTATTTCTTCTTACTTTTATGTCTGACATTATCCTGATCATTACATTAATTTAAATATGTACTTTGAACACATAAACTATATTGCAAGAAAATAATGAATTGTTTTTCTTCTCTGCTATTTCTAAGGCATTTTGTTTGTTTGTGTAATTGTCTCTGCTGATCTCTAGGTCAGCAGAAGAGTAGCACACTATGTAGTTATCTGCTGTCTTCATCTTAAAGAGGGATGGTAACATTCAAAACTATAGTAAGTGCATGTTTGCTAAAGGGTGTTGTGGACTAGTCTTTCCAAGCTCAGGGATTTATTAGTCTTAATCCGATAATCTAAGAAGTTTAATTTTCACTGGTATAGAAAATAAAAAGAATTTTCAGCTACATTTACTTAATTTCTGTGTATGTAATTTTTCTTTTGTAAGATAGATAAGCTTTTAACTGACCCTGATGCTATACCATCTTTCCAATTCTGAATCCAGTTCTCTCTGGAAATGATTAACTAGATTTTAATAAATTTAATATGTGAATATTTAACAAAAAAAAAAAAAAAAAAAAAAAAACAACGTAGTGTTAATTGTTTTCTCCTGCTTTATCAGACTGTTAACTCTGCATAGGCCTGACCTTTGCTTTGGTGATAATTTATTCCACGTGTTTAGAAAGGTATATGTAATAAACTCACCATTTGTTGAGTAAATAATGGTGGTGGCAAAATTCAGGTTTGGAGGTAGAAATTGAGCACTAGCTACAATAGTGAAAAGGAGTTGCATCCATGAGACCATTTGGTTACATTTGTGAAATTACATAAAATCTTATATTATTGCCACAAACCATTTATTACTATCTATTCTTGATCTATTCTCAAATATTCCTTACAGGAAAATTCAGATGAATATTCAGATTTATTTAACTTTTTGCATATTTAATATAAAATTAATCACATTTTATGAAGGATATAAGAAAGAATCTGGTCACAAAATTATGGTGTTACTCTGTTTTTATTGGTTATTTTATTTACTTACATTTCAAATGTTATTACATCTCTGTTTCCCCTCCACAAACCCCCATTCCCCTCTGATTCTATGAGGTTGCTACTCAACCCATCCACCCTCTCCTGCCTCAGCACTCTAGCTTTCTTCTATGCTGAGTCATCGAACCTCCACAAGACATTCTTATTAACTATATATCATACCATTGATTGAAGTAACCAGACAGTTGACCCATAATATTCAAAATGAATGGAAGGGTAATTACCCTTGTCTAATATTTAATAGTTGATCAGTTTTCTAAATTTATGTTTAAAGCTATGACCTCATGAGGTTCACATATAGTAGCTAGATATTAAATAGTGAATAATTTAATATTACATATGAACAAGCAACCATGACTCTCAAAACCTGTGTCAGTTCTCAATATTTTCTCCTCAGAATTTCATGGCCATGAATAAAATTTCTGTTATTTATATATTTAGATATTCAGAAAAATCTAAGAAGATATATGTCATATAAATAGAAAGGATTGGAGCTAAGAGTAGCCCTTCCTTTTGTTTAAATGATTGAGAGATCCACCATTAAAATTATGCATTTTTCCAGCTAGATGAATGTTCTGCTTACAGCTGACCATATTGATCAGTGAATTGAACAACTGAAACAAACAAGACTGATATGCTAGCAAAAGTAACATTTAATCAGGCTAATTTTCAAATATATAGTGAAAGATAATTAAAGTTAGCATTTTAAATAATCAATTACATAATTACAAAGCATAACCAGAAGGTGAATGAGTGGATTGCTTTAATATAGAGGCACCAAATACCAAGGGTCATAACATATATCCAAACTGTTCTTCTCTCATTGATTCAAATAAGGGTCCAGATTGCTGGTAGACTACCATCAGCAAAAAGACCTTCAGAGTTCCCTATTTTGTTGCTGTAAGGTAGTTGGTTCATCTTTAAATTGATGCATCTTCCAGGTCTGTATTCCTAAATGGTTGCTTCTTGAATAACACTTGACTGTGTCATTTAGAAGCAGTTCATTCTCAATAACCAACCACATCACAGAGTCTAAGGAAAGATATTTTAAGAATATTGTTCCCTCAAAACACACAAAACAAATGACAAAATAATATTAAGCAAAAAGAATAAACAGGGACTTGTATTAATGAAAAAACTCACAACAAAAGTATCATAACCAAAAAGCATGGTATTGCCATTAAATGCATTCATGTAAAGGCTGGAAAACTGATCAATCAGTTACTCACAACCTTGAGAAGCCATGGTTAGGCCTACAGCAGCCATATGATAAAAGGAGATAGTGGCATATGCTTATACCAGCAGGGTTGGTGAAATGCTATTAGAAGAATCCTTGAAATGAGCTATGTAGAAATCTTTGTCAAGGCAGGTTCAGTGGCATACTCTCTCACACTGAAATGTTGTGAAAAATCAGTGCAGGCAGGCATCTGACCTTAGCTTCTGACTTCCATATAAGTGTATACATACCTGCACATGTATGAACAACAACAACAAAATAGCCTACATATAAACAAACAAGGAAACACAAATGTGACATAGTGGGACAGAACAGGGTCTAAAACTAAGAACTTTTTAATCAAAGATGTTAAGAAGCCACCTTAATAAAAGTAGACTTTTTATAATAAAGGATGGTGGTGAACTTGGTTATCCAAGTACAGAGGAATGAATTCAAAATCTTTTCTCTTTAGAACTGCAAACATTAAATCTCAATGAAATAAACATATAAAAATGGTAGTAAATGTTTTGAGAAAATGTGTTAAGGCATTGGGATAGGTAAAGACACTGGAAGAACCCCCAAAGACCAAAAGCATAAATGCATAAATAATCAAATAGTGTTATATAAACTAAAACTCTGAATGGGAAACGAAACAGCAGAATGAAGAGATAACCTAAAATTTAGACAAAAGTATTTTCAAGTTATGTCTTTGAAAAATAGATAATATTCATAGTGCATAAAGAACTCTAAAGTTCAATAACTAGAAAGCAGTCTGAGTTTAAAATGCCAATATTACTAAACAGATATTTCTCAAAAGAAGACATAAAAGTGACAGATAAGAAAATATAATTCTGAAATCATCAGAGAGGTTCAAATCAAAGCCACAATAAGACAACCCTTTACTCATTATAATGATTAATATCAAAAAGGCAAGTGGTAACAAATGCCCAAGATTTGGGGGAGGTAAAGGATCCTTTGCCTGACTTTGTTGAGAATGCAGAGTAACAGAGTTAGTGTGAAAAAGAGATGGAGGTTACTCATTGCAGTGATTTGAATAAGAAATGTCTCGGGTAGGCTTATCCATATGAACACTTACCACCTAACTGTAGAGCCAATGTGACTGTGGAAACGAAGAGCTACTTCACAGGTTTGCCATCTTGCATCCTCTGTGATAAAAGACTATACCCTCAACATAGGAGCCATCCTTAAGATAGCTTCCTCTCTTCCATCCTTAAAATGGTTTTAACGGGTATGTTGTCTCAGCAAGGAGGAAAGTTGCTCACATATTAACGCTAGAGTCATTAAAATTAACACACTATATAGGCAATCAGTTTGCTATTTGATTGGATTTGCTGCACACCTCTCTACATTTGCTGGAGACAAAATTAGTTTTTTCTCACCATCCATAATCTTCATCTGCCAATAGTCATGATCTACATTATAATTAGAGTCGAACCTGAAGTGATTAGGGTAATAATGAAATTGGCACAGAAACTGTGAGGCTTATTCAAAGTATATTAATTAGCAAACACATTTAAGTCTTTTATATTAAGAAAAATAGACTCCTTCCTAATTCATATTCATTATAATTGAAACACTTTTAAGTAGGTATTGCTATCAGGATTAATAACAGCCTTCTGGTCTAATCAATTTTATACATTTTTATTATATACAAATTTATAATGAACTTCTATTGATCACTGAGTGGTTTGTCTTTAAATTATTCAATATGCAAATAATTCAGAACGAATTGGAAGGTAAATTAAATATAGACAGCCTACACTATTGGATATCTTTTTGCATGCTCTTGACTTCTCTTCAGTATCACCTTTCTCCTATTTCAGTGTTGTTAATGCTCTGCATACTCTTTGCAACACTGCAAAAATATTTAAAGTTCTTTCTTAAACCTCCCATAAACATCGATAAAATAGTTAATATCGTCTTATAATTAAATGGTCCTTTTATTTTTATTTTCCTTTTCATCCAGTATCTTAATATATTGCAATATGAGGCACTTTTTAAAATGTCTACTACCTAATGTGAATACGATGTCAATGTTTAGTTTTCAGCAAAAGAAAATGAAACAATTATGTATCTTGAAAGATCATAGAGAAACAAAAGAAATAATCAGTGTCCATTTGAATATATTTGTTATAATGGACATTTACATTGTAAGCAGACAAATAAAAGAAAAGACTTAGCTTACATTTTCTTTCATTTCAATGTTATTTATGTAAACTTAGGTTAATAACATGTTTAATAACAAATCTATTAACTGTCTAGGTTCAACCTTCCTTCTCTTGTGAGATTATTTTTTTTCACTTAATAGCACAGTACTCTCCACAGTTTTACAAACTTAAGGCTTTGAAATTTCCTTTCCCTCACATGTTGTTCTTATAATATAAGCTACAAATCACTCATCTACTATCATCTATTATATAGCAAGCATGATACTAGAAGTTATCTATGTTTTTCTTAAAATAGTTCTTAAGCTGTCTAATATATGTCCTCACCTTATTGCTGTGCCAAGATTTTATGATTTACAATATGTAATGTATTAACTTCTGCCACTAAATCAGCATTATAGAATTTATAGTGGCTAACATCATAAGCTAACCTGATCTTATGCATTTTCCTTCGCCTCTTTTCTCTACATTAAGTTTTCTAATATTATTCTTTGTTCTTAATAGTAAAGAGACTTTCAAAATTGCCTTACTAAATCTACACTTATATAGTGACTAGAGAAAGTGTAGAGTCTTTTCTTCAAAGGCAAACGAGAAATTTTAGTTGTGTACTTCTGTTTACAGTTTCTGGAATTGGTGCTGAAGCAGCAAAGTGAGAGAAAAGAAGCAGACATTCAAATTGAAGAAGTTAAATCACCCATGTGTTCAGATGATGCATCCTTACATACAGATGTGTTAGAGTTCTTCAAAGGAATGGCTAATGTGTGTGTGTGTGTGTGTGTGTGTGTGTGTGTGTGTCACACACACACACACACACACACACAAATATTTATTGAAACAGGACTTTATTAGAGTGGTAGACTGGCTGGAATCTGAGTGGTCCAACTGTGCTGTGTCTTTATGAACAAATTATAAGACTGGATGTCTTAGAGTCACAGTTACAATCTGTGCTGAGTTTCCCAGGGAATCTTAAGAGAGCTGCCAGCTTTTAGTTTAAGTGTGAATGCTGAAGTAGGTTCTAATATCAGTGATGGAATGCTTCAAGCACACTGAATAGATGATCTTGCCTATGAGAGTAAAGGCAAGCAGAAAAAAGATCAGGATCTTTCTTCTATGTCCTTATTATGAATACTGCTACCAAAAAGCATAACCTAGATTTAGGATGGATCCTATTATCTCAACCGACTCAATCAAGAATGGTCCTCAGGTAGACAGATATAGTCAGGATGACAACCCAAGATGAGTTACCATTACATAAAAATATAAAACCCACCAAAAACCTATTAGAACTAAAAAAGCAGCATCAGTAAATATTCAGGATGTAAAATAAATTCACTTATTTGAACTAGCAGTGAACTCTACAAAAAAGAAATTGAGAAAACAATTTCATTTGTAATAACATAAAAACTGTAATGAAGATAACACAAATGTTCAACTTTTAAACTTTTAAAAAAGTTAAAAGCTAAGGCAATATAGAATAATACCTTGTGTGCATTGATTGAAAGAACTGATAAGCTTGAAAGTATCTACATGGCCTGAAGCACTCTAGTGTTGTCTCTGTCAGAATCTAAAGATACTCTTTCTTGTTTTGTTTTGTTTTCGTTTTTGTTTTTGTTTTTCTGAGACAGGGTTTTTCTGTGTAGTGCTGGCGATCCTGGAACTCACTCTGTAGACCAGGCTGGTCTCAAACTCAGAAATCTGCCTGCCTCTGCCTCCCAAATGCACCACTGCTCGGTCTCTCTCTCTCTCTCTCTCTCTCTCTCTCTCTCTCTCTCTCTCTCATTTATCTTTTTTATGTATGTGAGCACACTGTAGTTGTTTTCAGACACACCAGAAGAGGCATCAGATCCCATTGCAGATGATTGTGAGGCACCATGTGTTTGTTGGGAATTGAACTCAGGACCTCTGTAACTCCTTTCTTTGTGGTCAAGGGGTGCAGGGTCATTGATTTCTAAAATAAAATATAAGAGAGAGATAGATAGAGAGAGAGAGAGAGAGAGAGAGAGAGAGAGAGAGAGAGAGAAGGGAGGGTGGGAGGGAGGGAGGGAGGGAAGGAGGGAAGGAGGGAAGGAAGGAGGAGAATGACCACCAAAAGACATCCAGTGTTGATGCTTTCACAGGCACACACACACACACACACACACACACACACACACAGAGAGAGAGAGAGAGAGAGAGAGAGAGAGAGAGAGAGAGAGAGAGAGAGGACATGGCATGGTGGCGAAGAAGAAAATTTGTACACCTTTGGTAAAAATGTAAGGTAGTAGAGCTATATGGAAAACAGTTGCCAGTGTTTCAAACAATGAAAAATTGAACTATAACTTCAGTGTGGTTCAGTATGTAGGTTCAGTGAGAACAGTCTAGATAAAATGATATCAGTCTTATGAAAATATTTGTATGTTCACTAAGAACTTACTGTGGTTGCCCAACAATAGAAAATCAACTCCTGTATCCATTATTGGGGTGAATAGATTTATTTATTTTTTTTTTTAGATTAAAAAAGGTTCATGTAAGTTCATGTGTGCCAGCATGTGTATATATTTGTATGTGTGAATATGGACATATGGGAGAATTCGTGCATACTACTGTGCCTGACTTTTGTGGGGTTTTTTTTCTGGGGATTTGAACTTAAGTTTTCATGTATTCATGAGAATCTCTTCACATATTAAACTTTCACCACAACCCATTTTTTTTAATTAGTTTACAGATTATCAGGCTTCCTTGTGCCATTTCATAAATACTGAGTTTTGTTTGACATTAACCTACTTTGTCCTCTCCCCACCTCTCCATCCCTGATTAAACTGGTCTACCAATACAGTCTCCCTTCTGCTGTCAATTCAAATTTTATGTGTTCTCTGAACATCCTGCCTATCTCCCTTAATGCCTCTGTTTCCTCCTCTCCTGGGTCTTGTGAATGGACTTCCTTTCTCTGGTATATAATACTTTCTGAAATACTTTCTACAAGAACACTTTTCTTATTAATTCCATTGTTAACAATTCTATTGTTTTCACCTGTGTGGATAAACCTAGAGGGCTATGGGAAAATGAATGAGGCACAGAACATCAACTAAAGCATGTTCTCTCTGAAATGTAAAGACCAAAGAAGTGGAACTCTATAGAAAGGTTGCAAGGGCTGTTGCCAATAGGGAAAGAGGAAGATGAGCAAGCTATTTTGCAAGAACACATAATTTTATTAGGAAAGAACAGTTTCAGACTTCTTGTAATCTATGTGACTAGATCTGATATCAACGTATGTTATTTTTTTAGAAGAATTAAACAAGATCTTTATTACAAATTTAAAATGAGTGTGAAGCAATACAGTAGTTGCTTTAATTGTCTGTTGTATAATGTATTAGGCAATAAAATCATTATGTTGTACCCAATAAACATACATTATTTTTATAACTTAAAAATAAAAGCTAAAGGTTAAACATAACTGAAATTTAGTACCCATTATGTTTTATTATATTTTATGATAATGAATAGTCTGATAATATATAGTTAATAAAATGAATGCCTGTGGATGGGGAAGGATTTCAAAAAGTTCCCCTCCTAGCTGATGAGATGCTGATAACTAATGGCTGATTAGGAAATGGAGAGGCATTTATCTTAGAGATCTGACCATTGGTAGGCTGCATTATACAATGGGTGGCCCCATACTCAGGGACATATGAACAGTTAATTGAACCAAATAAGATGCCAAAATAGA